>CM076580.1:1741437765-1741617324 GCA_034641835.2 Pinus albicaulis
CAACCCTGCTGCTTTGCCTCAAGATTATCAGAGTAAAATCACCCCTTTTGATGGTTCCGGTACTTACAATGCTCAACAACATACCAAAAGGATGACAGATTACTTTGAATTTTATGAAATAGAAACTGATGATGTTCGAATGATAATTTTTGTCCAGAGTCTTACTGGGGAAGTTAGGACATGGTTTAAGGCTCTTGCTCCAAACAGTATTGCTGACTTACCAGCCTTGTATAGGGAATTTTTAAATAGATGGGAGAAGAAGAAAGACCCTCTTCAAATCCTATCTGACTTTGGAAAATTGAAAAGAGGACCTAATGAAGTAGTGCAAGATTATATCATCAGATTCAACGAAGCCTATAACGCTGTCCCCCAAAACCTTAGACCCCCTCCGGATTCAGTACTGGTTAAATTCCTTGATGGTTTTGATTCTGACATAGCATATTCACTTAGGGAAAGAGCCCCCCAAACTCTAGAACAGATGCAAAGCATAGTGGTTAGTGTTGAAGCTAACCTCATAGAAAAACGAGCTAGGGCTAGGGCTGAAAGAAGGATGCCTATAAACGAAGAGCCTTTGGCTTTTGAAAGAAAGCTGGATGCAATTATTAAAGGGATGGAAAGACTGGGAGACAGATTAGAGACAATCGAAAGAAATTCTTCTGGCGATGGTCAAAATTTTGTTAGAAACCCAAACTTCAGAAGAAATCAAAACCAGAATACTGAGAAAAATGTCCCTGACCAAAACATCAGGCCACCATTCCAAGAAAATTTTGTTGAAGGTTCATCTTCTGAAGAACCAACTGAGGATGTTGAAATAAATAACGTGACTGAAAACAAGAATGAACTAGAAGTTTTCCTATCTCAATATGATCAAGAAAATAACATTCTTGAAACATTTCAAACTCATTCAGGAGAAACTTTTGATTTTAAAGAAGGATATGATTTAGCAATTTATGAAGTTCATAAACAATAAAATTTGAGAAACAGACGGATTGATGTGCCAAAGAATAGCAAACAGAAAGCTGCAAAACAAAACATCAAAGGTAAAACTAACACTCCTCCTATACAAATTCTTTCTAGAACAAGTCCTAACCTCGCAAATCCAATAATTGAAGATGTATCTGATAATCAACCAAATACTAAACAACTTTCTAATACTTCTCCTCCTGCAGGAAACGTAGAATAACCAGCAGAAATTAATTCAGAAACACCTTCAATTTATAATCCCACTCATGAAAAAGAGAAAAACACTGAAGACCCAAAAAATAGAGAAAATCCAACTGTTCAAAATATAAGAACTCAAACAGAAAAATCTTTCAATCTAGAAGCTGAAATAGGCAAATTAAAGATAGTTGTTCCCTTAGCAGAATGAGCTAAACATGATGTCTATAGAAGCCAAATCAGCAGATCCCTTAACATTACTCGAATGGATGATTCAGTAAATGTTTTTGATGATCAACCCAAACTAATTTTTGGCCCTGAAGTAAATGGTAAACCAGAAAGTGGAGGAACTCCTCCATTTTATGTGAGCTTAAATGTACATGACAAAATACTTCATAATTCCATGCTTGATTCTGGAGCGTCTCACAATTTAATGCTCAAAGCTGTGATGGAAAGATTAAATCTAGATATTACTAGACCATATAAAGATCTTTTTTCTTTTGATTCAAGTCAGGTAAGATGTTTAGGTTTGATGAAAGATTTGTGTGTTACTTTGGTGCAATACCCTGCGAAATCTATTCTGATGGATATAGTAGTTGCAGATATTCCTCCTAAATATGGTATGTTGTTGTCCAGATCCTGGGGTGCCAAACTCAGAGGATCTCTTCAAATAGATATGTCATATGCTACTATCTCAGTATTTGGTCAACCTAAAAGACTATACAGAGAGACCTTGATGAAATATTTAGTGAGTAGTTAGGAGAAGCCTGGAAACTTTCCTGTCTACTCAGTACATTCTGATATGGACTCATTCATCCTTTATAATGCTGAATTTGACCTTCCTACTGAACTAAAAGCACCAGAAATAGAAACTGCAAATAAATCTACTGTTCAAATCGAAGAAATTTCTGAAAACAAAGAAACATCAGAAATTCAAGAAACACCAGAAAAAAATTGAAAAACCAGAGCTCCTTGTTAAGAAACATATTAAAACAGTTGATGAATATTATGAACATGAAATTCTGTGGCATTTAGAATTTGATGGTTCAGTAAATAAGTTAGGAGCAGGAGCTGGAATTTGGATACATAACGTTGAAAATGATCATGCCGAAGGCCATGCTTATAGATTGAACTTTAGATGCACTAATAATATGGTAGAGTATGAGGCTCTTTTGCTAGGGCTTTAACATGTCAAAAAGTTAGGAGCAATTAGAGTATCAATCATAGGAGACTCTGAGTTAATTATTCAACAGATTAATGGTGAATGTTCAACAAAGGACCCCAGATTAAGACAATACAGAGAAACAGTTGTGGAAATTCTCAACACTTTTCTACAAGCTCAACTTGCCAAAATTCCCAGAAAACAAAATTTGCATGCTCACAATCTTGCAATGTTCGCTAGCACATGTAAATTACCTTTTGGACCTAATCATCAGTTCACAGCTGAGATTAGACATAGACCTGCTATACCGGATAATCTTATGAATTGGCAAGTGTTTGTAAATAATAATCAGATCAATAACTTTTTGACTTTAGAAAATGAATTCTCTAACATTAGTATAGATGAAGACACAACAATCAATGAATCTGATCAAATAGATGAACAAGAAACAAATATATCAGAAGAGACTACAATTCACATGCTTCACCCAACCAAATTCACCAAGAAAGATATGCAGGATTTGAAACAAATGGAAATCGATGAGATTATAGAGGATGAATCTGAAATTATTACTCTGAAAGATAATCATTTACCTAAAGGATTAACTCCTTTAGAAGATCTTTTTGATTCAAATGACATTCCACTAAAACCCAAAATGGAACCATTAAAAGCTGATATTGAATAATACAATTTAGGAACTCAAGAAAATCCCAAGATGGTTAAGTTATCTAAATCTCTGCCAGAGGATTAAAAGGTAAAATACGTTGAACTTTTAAAAGAATTCCAGGACGTTTTTGCCTGGAGTTATGAAGATCTTAAATCATATGATACATCAATAATTCAACATACAATACCTTTGAAACCAGACCAGAAACCTTTCAAACAGAAACTTAGAAGGATCATGTTGTGTAACCAGCTCCAAAAAGAGAAGAAAAGAGATATCAACGCCTTAGAAAAGAGCCACTTCGAGGGGGCAACCTCCAATACATTACATAAATGAACAATTCTTGGATGATACAAATGACAAAACCTCCTTTCTATATTTTGGAGTCCATGGGGCCATAATGTAATCCTAGTGGGCCACAATGTAATCCTAGATGACCTAACATTAATAATTTAAGGGCACAATAATAACAAAATGGGGGTTACAAGGGTACAATAAGGGGTTTACACTAACAATAATAAGGGACTATACTAGTGATATAGGGACTTAACATGCCCCTCTCCTTTAAACAAGTGTTGTCCTCAACGCTTGATTATTTCTTGATGCTTCTGTATAAAATTCTCATCCTCCCATGTGAAATATTCTACAGGAAAGTTCTTCCACTTGTTGAGATACTCTGAAATTGATCGTACTTGTCGAGTTCTTGTTTCTATGAATGCTTCATAACTTCTTTCGATGTGATGTTGATCTTCCTGTTGTTTCATTAGATTCTGCACCAAAGTTGGGTTATCCTTTGAGAGTTGGAGAACTTGTTGTTGATGCTCGATGTGATATTCCACTAATTTATCATCCATATTTGCTATTATTTGATCATTCAAACCATCCAACTTAGCCTCCATTTCTGATTTTAAACCATCTATTTCATCTTCAATTTCTCTTCGTAAGATTGAAACTTGTTGCACTTGGTACCGTAATTTTGATATCTCATATTGCAATTCTTCCTCCTCATGCATCATAGTATAGCTTTCTGAGTTATTAATGGGTATGGAATTATTTTTTGGAGGCATAATACAGCCCATTACTGACAAAAATTATTCAATATGCCCTTGGAACCAATTCAACTTGATTCTTCAAACAAGACTTATGCAATTCGAAAAAAATACACACCTTTTTCTTGCTTTTGAGGAGCTCGATATTGAAATTGGATTATCTCTATGATTGTAGCACTTCAATATTTTAATTTTAGTACCAACGTATCCCTCTGAATTATCTTTATAATTCCATAGGTCTGACCTGATTTGGATTCTCCAAGACAAAGTTGTGTCCAATCTCCCACAATGACCTAATTATGGACTGGTTCAGTAGAGCGAACTTGTACGACTTGCCACGTGTCACTGTTTCGTCCTTTGTCTCTGAAATTGATAGCCTAGAAACTAAAGTCTGTGTACTTGTGACCACTTGTTACGGCACTCCAATCCGATGCCCAGAGAGAGAGTTATTGAACTTTTCCCACGATCACCTCTTTGAGATGCAATCCAGGAGCCTGAAAAAGCACTACCTTCCACAAATCATATCTCCAAAAATATTACGAACCAAGTTTTGAAATTTTTAGAAAATCTTCCTCAGGCTTTCAGCTTCGCACCATACGAATTTTAGATTCTGGACCTTCGTAGAAACAAAGTTATAGCGCAAATGCCACGTTGACCTGTTTAGGAGCCTGAAAAAAGACTTGACTTCAACAGATGATATCTCCCAAAATATTGTGAACCAAGCTCTAAAATGTTTAGACAATATTCCTTAGGATTTCAGCTTCGTACCCTAAAAATTTCAGCTTCTGAAAATTTGTAGAAAAAATTTTATAGAGAAAATTCAACGATGACCTATTTGGAGCAGAGAAACCCTAGAATCCAAAGCTCTGATACCAAATGTTGTGTAACCAGCTCCAAAAAGAGAAGAAAAGAGATATCAACGCCTTAGAAATGAGCCACTTCGAGGGGGAAACCTCTAATACATTACATAAATGAACAATTCTTAGATGATACAAATGACAAAACCTCCTTTCTATATATAGGAGTCCATGGGGCCATAATGTAATCCTAGTGGGCCACAATGTAATCCTAGCCGACGTAACAATAATAATTTAAGGGCACAATAATAAAAAAATGGGGGTTACAAGGGTACAATAAGGGGTTTACACTAACAATAATAAGGGACTATACTAGTGATATAGGGACTTAACAGATCAACTATGTTTTACTACCTTCAATTGAGAAAGAAATTAAAAGAATGTATGAAGCAGGAATTATAGCTCCTATTAGGTTCTCTGAATGGGTTTCTAATTTGGTACCAACAAGGAAAAAGACTGGAGAGATTAGAATATGTGTCGATTTGAGAAATTTAAACAAAGTTTCTTTAAAAGATAACTATCCTCTGCCTAAAATGGACCATATCTTACAAAGGGTAGTGGGATCTTCAAGAATTTCTCTTCTCGATGGATTTTTAGGGTATAACCAAATTTTGGTTCATCCTGATGATCAAGACAAAACATCATTTACAACACCATGGGGTACTTTTAAATATGTTAAAATTCCATTTGGACTCAAAAACGCAGGGCAACCTTTCAAAGAGCAATGGACATTGCATTCGCCAAAGAAATACATGATTTTCTGGTTATTTATCTAGATGATTTAACTATTTTTTCCAAAACAGATCAACAACATTTAGATCATCTAAGACAAGTGTTTATAAAATGCAAAAAGTATGGTATTTATTTAAATCCGAAAAAATCATTGTTTGGTCTTGAAGAAGGAAAAATCCTAGGTCAAATTATTTCTAAAGATGGCATTAGAATTGATCCTGAAAGAATACAAGCCATATTGCAGATACCTCATCCCAGGAATATTAAAGAACTTCAAGCTTTCATAGGGAAGATCAATTTTTTGAGAAGATTCATTTCTAGTTTAGCTGAATTACTTAAATTACTCACTAACATGTTAAGAAAGGATTCGAGTATTCAATGGACAGTAGAAGCCAAGCAATCATTTGAAGAAATCAAAATGGCTTTAACCAGAACACCAGTTCTTACCAGTCCAAAATTTGATAGAGATTTCATAATTTTTTCATTCGCTTCTTAACATACGGTTGCAGTTGTTTTACTACAAAAGGATGATCAAGGATGTGAAAAACCAATAGCCTTTTTTAGTAAAGCACTTAGAGATGCATCATTGAAATATAATATCATGGAGAAACAAGCTTTTGCACTTGTGAAAGCAATTAAAGATTTCAGAGTTTATATATTGTATTCTCAGGTGATAGATTATGTACCTAATGCTGTCGTTAAAGACATCTTAACTCAAAATGGAATTGAAGGAAAAAGAGGTAAATTGATAGCTACCATATTAGAATATGATATTAAAATAAGACCTACAAAGCTCATAAAAGGACAAGGTTTGGCTCAACTCATGACTGAAACAAATTTCCAAGCCCTGGACATTAATGAACTGGATGACAAATAGGAGATGGAGACTCCACAAATCAGTCAAGCCTTTTTAGACTCACCCTGGTACACTGATATCATTTATGTTTTGTTAAACCTGCAAGCTCTTCCAGGGTTATCCAGAACAAAACAAAGGTTTTTGAAAATGACATCTTTAAAGTATCGTATTTTAGATAATGCTCTTTTTTGGAAGAATCATGATGGAATTCTATTAAATTGTTTATTAAAAGATGAAACTGACAAGGTTCTCAATGAATTCCATGCAGGAGATTGTGGTGGACACCTCTACTGGAAGTCAACTGCAGATAAAATCTTAAGGGCTGGTTTTTATTGGCCAACCTCGTTTTCAGATGCTAAGAGATTTGTAACTACTTGCCATAAGTGTCAGATCTTTGAAGGCAAGAGAAAATTGTTGCCTTTGCCATTAAAACCAATTTCCACCGAGAGACCCTTTCAACAATGGGGACTGGATTTTATTGGAGAAATCCATCCTCCTTCTTCTGGGCAACACAGATGGATCCTCACTGCCATAGATTACTTTACTAAATGGATTGAAGCTATCCCATCCAGACAGGCCAATGATTCTGTAATTATAGGATTCTTAGAAACCAATATACTTTCAAGATTTGGCTGTCCTGAAAAAATAATAACTGATAATGCTGCTGCTTTTAAGTCTAAGAAGATGATTAGTTTCTGCAATAAGTATCACATCACTTTAGGCCATTCAACAGCCTATTATCCTCAGGGTAATGGACTGGCTGAATCCTCCAATAAAAGCCTCATTAATATCATTAAAAAATTATTGGAAGAGAATAAGAAGAATTGGCATAAGAAACTTACCAGTGCATTGTGGGCAGATAGACTTACAACCAAGAAATCAATTGGGACCAGTCCATATGAATTAGTTTATGGTATTGAGGCAAGATTTCTATCATCCTTAGGAATTCCTGTGATGAAGTTACTTCAGGAGGCTCAAGTAGAACCAAATGATATTCAGAGAAGAATAAACCAAAAAATTCACTTGCAGCAGACCAGAGAAGAAGTGTATCAACGATCCCAAGTTTTGCAGGAAAAGTTAAAGAAGATATTTGACAAAAGGACTAAAGCAGAATATTTTCAAATGGGAGACAAAGTTCTAAGATGGGATTCCAGAAGGGAAGATAAAGGGAAACATGGGAAATTTGATTTCTTATGGAAAGGACCTTACATCATTCATGCTTTACAGGGAAATAACACATATTTTTTGAAGAATTTGGATAGTTCAGAAGTTGAGGAAGGACCAGTCAATGGTCGAATGCTAAAACACTATTTGATCCTATTTACTAGGATGTTTTGATATTTTTAACCTGTACATAATATATCCTTTCTAATGCATCAGTTTTGATTGGATGGTGACTTACTGAAGTTAAAGCCCGAAGTGAAGGCCCTAAGCTTCAGAAGCTTTACTATCATATATACAATAAAGCCACCAGAAAAAGAAGATTACATGGTTCAGTTAAAGGCACTTTAAAGCATCTGACCTGCTGTTCTTGACTTTTCACCAGGAAAAGCCATCCCCAAGTGGAGCCAGTGTTAGACTCCTATACCAATAGGTTGTCATTTTTCATGATTGGCTTGGTGAACTATGCAATATGTTCAAACCTTTTTCTTGTGCAAAGGTGTTCCATATTCTTAAAAAATCAAAAAATCAAAAAATTTTAAAAATGTAAAGAGGGTATACCCTAAAAGAAAAATCAAAGGGTGAAAATAATAAAATGGTCAAAAAAGTGAAAGAAATGAACCCCAAACAAAAATAGACCAGGAAAGTGTGCAAGTCTAAATGCCACTACTATTTCATTTTTTGTAATAAACAAAATTGTGTGCAGCTTGTCAAACTTTTGCCACAATTTATGAAGAGTCAAACTATTTAAACTTGACTCATTCATTTTTCAATTTCATGCTGTAGAATAGAGAATAAATATCTGACCAAACAGTTTAATCTTGGCAGATAAGTAGATAGGTAGAGTTAATAAAAGGTGCTCAATAGTTTAATCTGAGCCCTTGGATGTAATAAGTGTAGACTTAGATAGGTTTGCCATGTAAAATAAAAAGAAGATTGATAAGGGTTTGCTAGTCTAAGTGCACCCTAATAAAGAAGAAAAAATGGTAGAGTAAAGTAGGTAGGGTAGGTAGATGTTGTTGCAGAATTACATGTGATGAATGATGGTTCTAAATGTGTTCAATTTTACTTTCATCACAAGTGCAAAGGCAGATACTACATTGGAAAAAGTTCACAACAGAGCAAAGTCAAATTATTAACTTCCCCTCTCATTTTCCCTAAACATTTCACTAATTTCCCTAAGCACTAAGGTATTTGAAGATTAAAGGGGCTCAAGGCATTTCCTTGACTTTTGGAGGGACCGGACCCTTGACCCAATAATTGAAAAAACCTAAGTACTTGAAATCATCCATTATCACATTCATTCACCTCTCAAAAATATTTTCCTAAGTAAAATCCCATTTTACTTAGGAAAATCCTTCAATATTTCATGAAAAGCCCTCAAAATCACTTTTATTCTAAGTCTAAGTGATGAAAGTATAATAATGCCACTTACTTTTGAATCTTCACTTTCTTGGTTATATTTAAGTATTTTGAGTTTAACTTGTTCCCTTGTCATATTAACTCTAATTTATATATTAACTCCCTATGAAAATCACCTTGTCCTATGTATATAAATCCTTTTATAGTAATATCCCCAAAACCCTTATATTATGAATTTTTGGCCAAAAGTATTTAATTCCTATTTTATTTAAATTAAAAACCCACAATATACCCCCTTCTGGCTAAAATATAACATTAATATTATTCCCGCCCCCCTACAGTAAATAAATCGTATTGATTTAATTATTGTATAAATAAAAATATATGAAAAAGCATTTAAACATATTATATATGTTTAAAAATAAAAATAAAATAATTCCCGGCCATTCACCGTACCAGGGATTAATTAATCCACATGATTAATTAATAACCGACCCCAGCCAATCGAATTCCGCCCGATGGGTTTAATTAACAGTTAATTACATTGGGCCCGCGCCGTTAATTCCCCGCCATCTCCCTGTCCCGTCAACCATCCGATCGACCCATCAAAGATCTACGGCCCTCATCCATTTCGCTGGCCATCCGCGTACAAAAGATAACGCGCGATGGCCAAGTGGTTTTCAAACAGTGTCGTACTACGTGTCAGTCGTTGTATCTCATCGCTACCCTTCCACCTACTTCCCTCATAAGCGGTCAGTAGTCGCTTACCTGCCTGGCAACAGTTGCAGCGCATGCCATAGGACGTCATCGATAAAATAATTAAAAGTGCTGCCACCATTGACTTTGCGATAAAACAAAAAATTCACGTCTTTTCATCATTTCATACGCGTAAGCGAATACACCCTCCATAAAAACTTGAATTTCAAAAGTGATCTTGACCTTGGTCTCGTGGAAAATTGCGATCAAGCATTAAATCATTCGCCTATCCGGTACCTGTTTGAAACAGTGTCATCCTCGAAAAGCAGTGTTTACCTGAAAAATCACGAACTCCTTAATAAGCACGATTTCGTACTCTTTCTTTAAAATAAGTTAAAATTAATTATGATTGATTCTAAATCCTAAGAAGTGTAATTATATTCCCAAACTTAGAGTACTTTTTGTTTTCAAAATCAAACAAATTCCCATTTTTGAATCCACAAGAACCAAAAAATGGAAGTTCCCGTGGCTTTAAACGTAGCACCATTGAATTCCCCTCACAAAGAATTGGATTATTTACCTTTAGCCGATATGGATTTTTAAATTAAAGACCTGGGTATCAGTGAGAATCCCCTTCGAATATTTTGTCGCTGCAGAGACAATTATTTGAATGGTTCTGACATAATTGGACTCTGGGAGTCCAATATGCCCATGTATCTTCTCCCAGCAATCCGTATTTTCCCTGAAATCATCCATATTTGCCATGCCAACTATGATCCTAACCAAAGAGCAGTCTTATCCCCAAATCAAGATGTCCTCTTCCCAATAACTGCTCAATCCATAAATGAGATGCTACATTTCCAGCCTGGTCAAGCCCTCACCCCTCTGCACATGGCTGAATTACTTGAGAAGTCTACACAATTGTCCCATGAAGAGTTAAACCGTCTTTGTCAGACTTTCATGCTGCCATAGCATCAGCCTAAAGGACCTCCCCCTTATGGCCACACCTATTTTACTGATGAAAGCAGGCTCATTTTAAACATGATATCTTCAATAATGAGTTTTAATACTAGTGAGTTTGTTGATCAATTGACCCTAGTGTTATTGTCTATTTTTACCCCTGGATAGCCTCCTGTTGTTAAATATGACTTTGCATCTTATATTGCTAACAAAATCCATGATCAATTCATGAGATTTGGAAATGAGAGAGTATTCAAATATTCTTCCTTCATATATCATCTCATGATATACTATCAGTCAGAAAGTTTTCCTTTCCATATTCAGAAACTTGATGCTAAAGGAAACCCTAGGTCAGTTATCTTTTGGTCTGCTATCACCCATCATTCTTATGATTCTTCTTACTCCTACAATGAGTTTATTGATCTGTTTGTACATCCAGCAACCACTTTTTTAACTGTAATTTCTCCTCCCAGAGTCAGTAATGAAATCAAGAGAACCCTTCAACTCTCAAAACAATATAAAGTGGGAGATTGGTACTTATATCAGAATTATACTGAAATTAGGATTTATGGATGTGAATTGTGTCCATTCAAGTTGCCCAGATATGTTCCAATGAGACTTTTTGCACTTGAGTATTTTAGACAGATGAACAATTCAGATATAGTTCATTTCTGTAATGCCAAGAAGAAGGCGCAACTCAGGATAAAGAGCCAATTAGGTCCCTTTGTTTGTAATTCTAGGGAGGTTGGGAAAGAAGCCGAAAGGATTTTAGAAGACTACCTCAAATTACAAAAGAGTTTCTACTGGGCACCCTATGATCCAGATAGTTTTATTTGTGACAAAAGAATGAAAAACAAATTATCTCCATACATTCATTTTAGGATGCCAGAAATTGAACAATATGCAAACACAGATGAATGGGTGGAAGGAACTTTGGTAGAGCAAGATAGTGAACATGTCAATATTGATAATATAATGAAATACCTTGAAAAGATACTTGACCTGGACTCTATTGGGCAGGTACAAACAGCAGGACCTTCTTCAGCAGGAACTTCACAACAACATTTGCAGGAGATCAGTGCAGTGGCAGTAGAATCAAAAGGAAAAGAAAAAGAACCAGACATACAAGTAATTGAAAAGTTCACAATGACAGAACAACCAGAGACATCCAAAGAACAAGGACAGGCATAAATCTCTCCCATTCAAACAAATCCAATAGAAGTGTCAATTTTACAAACTCCATTAAATGTGGAAAAGGGAAAAAGGAGAGAAGCTGAAGCTGCTACCCCTTTCATTGGATCTTCACAACAGTCTCAGGCCAAGAGACAGAAATTGAATACTCCTCCAGAAGTAGAATCTATGGATGAAATCCTTGATAGTGAAGGACCAGAACAATTGGGCAGTCAGCAAACAGGAACAGTCAGTGAAGCATCCACTACCTCGCAAAGAGAAAAATTATAGAAGCAACAGAGTCTTGAAATATCTTCTTTCAAAATACCAGTTAAAGATATAGGTGATATAAAAAAGACATTTATCAATATCAAAGCCAGGAATGATCCATTGAAAATACAAGTATATAATCAATATCTGAAAATGTCTCCAAAGAATCAAGAAAGATTGATGTCAGCTTTTGACATCCAACAGGGCAAAATGTTAATGATCCATTTCAAACCCAAGGTACAACAACCCCAAATATCTGCTGATTATATTAGGACAAACTTTGAAGTCCTGGCAAAGGATATCCATCCTTTAGATCATATTGAGTTGCATAAGCAGACTGGGGAAATGATCTATTCTACTTTGACTGATAAAGCAATGGCAGCTCACAGGTTACAGGATTCTTTGGAGAACACCAATACAAAATTGCAGCTTGAAAAGGCTTCTTCTCAAGCCAAAGATATCAGGATAAAAACATTGGAAGAAATAATAATTGGTTTAGGACACAATCCAAAGGATGTAAAAGGCATAGAAGCATTAATAAAGAATAAAGATGATGACATTGTTGCTTTGAGAAAGCAGTTGGAATTGCCAGCCTCCAGACATCCTCAAACTGAAGAAATAATAAAGAAGAATTCTGAAGAACAAATGATGGAGTTGCTCTTAAAAATGAATGAGAAACTGATTGAAACAGAAAAAGAGCTGGAGAAAGCATTGAAAGACAAACAATCTGCTCTTCCAATATCTACAATAGAGGCAATTATAGGTACATAGCCAACAGGTCAGCCAGCAGAGTTATCACAGGTAAACACTTCAAATTTGAGTTCAGAACAATTAGTAAAACAAATGAATGAATTGAAACTTCAAGTAACTGAACTTTAGCACACAAAGTTACAACTTATCAATTTAGAACAGAGATATGATCTTTCAAAACTGAGTGTTGCTGACAAATCAAGAGAAATCAAGAGATTGGAAAAATTGGTTAAAGCATTAGAAAAGGATCTCACATTGGAGAAGCCTTTGAGAGAGATAAATGAAATTCTTTGGGATAATATTATCCAGTCAATAAAAGATATCTGGCCTTCAATTCAGATAATGTACGAGGAGAATGATTTGGTCAAAGCAGCTCTAGATGAAGTTGAAAACACACGAGCAGAATTAGGAAATAGGCCTGAGGAAGCCAATCGGCTTATACAGTTTCTAAACACCCAAACCAGACAGCAGCTTGAAGAAGTGGGTATTCAGGATAGAACTGCAACAATCTTAGAAATAAAAAGAGTTTTTACTAAAAGAACTCTTATGAAAAATTTGGAACGAAGGTGCTTTGACATGCAGACAGAAATAATTTCTTTCAGAGAAAGGTTTAATGTTTTATTGAATAAAGGGTTGCCTAGCCCTATGATTCAAGAAGATAAAATAATGGACCTAGAAACTTATGTTAGGAAATTGGACATACATGCTCATAATCTAGCCAATTCCTCAGCTAGTTCATCACAAGCAACATTACCTATAGGGAAGAATCTTCATGACAGATTAGAGAATTTGTTTTATCTGGAACATGAAGTAAGACATTTGTTTCCTAACCAACCTAATTTCTTCAGATATACCGAGGCTGATGAAACATTAAGGAAGCTTCAACGGACAAGAATAGTAGAAGATAAATGGTGGGAAGATATGTTGGAACTTTTGTAAAATTTATCCTTATATGAAATTTTGCCTATTTACCACAGTATAAAGGATAAACAAAGGTTAAAGAGTATCAGTTCAGTTAAAAGTGTATCAGTAAAAACAAAGAGTATCAGTGAAGTAAGGCAGTTAGAAAAAAATTACTGAAGAAGACAACGATGAGCCACAATATAGCATCTGCCTCCAACACACTCTCAAAAGGAGGGAACAACACAACATCGGTTACTTCTTGTCTTATCCATGAGACCATATGTCTCTATTTTTATTGTAACTTATCTATGAGTCATATTAGATTATATCTCGTTTTGTTGAGAGATATTTTGTATAATTTTTTGTATAAATAAGCCATCAATTGAATTATTGAGGGTGGATTCTTCTACTTTGTTGTAACATTGACTTTTGGAATAAAGTGCTTTTTGGAGAAATTTCTTTGTGGCTTGCTGGATGATGAATTGAAGCTCAAGACTTTTTGCAGGATTCATGTGTCAGACTACAGTTCAATAAGTCATTTCTATCCCGTGTTTTAAGTGTTATATATTTTTACTATATCATTGTGTTTCATTTCTGAATAATTAACAAAAAGGATTAAATCAGAAATTGCTTAAGTGTACTCTGATTTCAATTGTTATTATTCTAAATGTTTTCTTCTAAACTGGTCATAAACAATGAATTCTTAATTGCTCTTGTTTCTCTAGCTTAATCATTTTATTACTTAGTAAAGATTTCTTAATTTCTCTTTATTGGTAATCACTCACTTTCCCTCGTTTAAACATGTTGAAATATTCTTAATTGCGTTTCATCCATTTAAAAATCCATTCCATTCACTTTAATATCTGAAATTGTTCTTTGTTTTGGCTATCTTGCCCTGCAAAGCCATCTTTTGTGTAAAAACTTAATGCAGTAAAGCCATCTTTCGACTCTGTAGCCCAATGGCCTGAAATACTCAATCTTGCCCTCAGTTGGCAGATTCCACCATTCAAATTCAAACAAAACCCCTGGAGTTATAACTAGCCTAATATTTTCTAAGAACAAAAACTAAATCATAAAGAGAGAGCCCTGTCTGGATACAGATTGGCTAGATTCTGTATCTGAAGGTTGGTTTGTGGTTACCTCAGACCCCTTTCCTCTTCCAACAACTTCAAGGAAAATCTGAGTGATAACATAGTGGCGACCATACTGGGGATCTGAATCATTTTTATTATTACTATTGTTTGCTTATAAGCTACAGACAGAGTCTGAAGATCAGCCAGGTAGCCTTTGAAATTATTTTGCTCTGCAATTGCATAGTAAATAAATGCTGCTTCAGTCTATCTCTGGTTTAGCTTAATAACTGAATTTTAGTTTCAAACATTGAATCAGACTCTCTAGTTCAATTAATCTTTGAGAAAATTTTAATTAAAAATCTTTAATTTCTCGGAGAATTTGTTGAAGTTGTATTTTCATTCCATTTAAAACAAAAAACTTAAAAAGAAACATTACTAAGAAAACTGGCTTCAGAAAGGATTCGTTATACCAGGTCAAATCCTGACCCTAACCCACCACCGATATTCAAAAATCCGAATTTGATTCCTAGGATTCTTAGAAGTCAAGAAAGTTCTGAAAAAGAAAGTCAAGAAAGCTCTGGAAGTTCTCAACCTCTTCATAGATCAGCATCTTGTCCTGTAAAGTGGATTTATTTTGATGAAGAACCTTTTGATGAGCAATTTGAAATATCTTTATTTGTGAATTTTTCTGAAACTGAATTATCCATACTGGTTCCGGACCCATTATTTCTTGAAGATTTACAGTTGAGATTTGTTTCATTTCATCTTGACAGACATTTACAAAATTCCATTCAATCTGAACAGACCTTTGAAGAAACTTCAAACACTTCTGTAATTACTGCAGCTTCCCCAAGTTCAGCTACTTTTCCCCAAGCTTCTCAAACACAAGCCACTCCTTCTACTCCTCCACCCACTACTTCCAGACCATCATCACCTGTTATTCCATTACACCTTCCAATGGCCAATAGATATGCTCCGTTAATGTTGCCAAGCAACCCTGCTGCTTTGCCTCAAGATTATCAGAGTAAAATCACCCCTTTTGATGGATCCGGTACTTACACTACTCAACAACATACCAAAAGGATGACTGATTACTTTGAATTTTATGAAATAGACGCTGATGATGTCCGAATGAGAATTTTTGTCCAGAGCCTTACTGGGGAAGTCAGGACATGGTTTAGGGCTCTTGCTCCAAACAGTATTGCTGACTTACCAGCCCTGTATAGGGTATTTTTAAATAGATGGGAGAAGAAGAAAGACCCTCTTCAAATCCTATCTGACTTTGGAAAATTGAAAAGAGGACCTAATGAAGAAGTGCAAGATTATATCATCAGATTCAACGAAGCCTACAATGTTGTTCCTCAAAACCTTAGACCCCCTCCGGATTCAGTACTGGTTAAATTCCCTGATGGTTTTGATTCTGACATAGCATATTCACTTAGGGAAAGAGCCCCCCAAACTCTAGAAGAGATGCAAAGCATAGTTGTTAGTGTTGAAGCTAACCTCATAGAAAAACGAGCTAGAGCTAGAGCTGAAAGAAGGATGCCTATAAACGAAGAGCCTTCGGCTTTTGAAAGAAAGCTGGATGCAATTATTAAAGGTATGGAAAGACTGGGAGACAAAGTAGAGACAATCGAAAGAAAGTCTTCTGGCGATGGTCAAAATGTTGTTAGAAACCCAAACTTCAGAAGAAATCAAAACCAAAATACTGGGAAAAATGTCCCTGACCAAAACATCAGGCCACCATTCCAAGAAAATTTTGTTGAAGGTTCATCTTCTGAAGAACCAATAGAGGATGTTGAAATAAATAACGTGACTGAAAACAAGAATGAACCAGAAGTTTTCCTATCTCAAGATGATCAAGAAAATAACATTCTTGAAACATTTCAAACTCATTCAGGAGAAACTTTCGATTTTAAAGAAAGGTATGATTCAGCAATTTATGAAGTTCATAAACAATAAAATTTGAGAAGCAGACGGATTGACGTGCCAGAGAATAGCAAACAGAAAGCTGCAAAACAAAACATCAAAGGTAAAACTAACACTCCTCCTGTACAAATTCTTTCTAGAACAAGTCCTGACCCCGCAAATCCAATAATTGAAGATGTGTCTGATAATCAACCAAATAATAAACAATTTTCTAATACTTTTCCCCCTGCAGGAAATGTAGAAGAACCAGCAGAAGTTAATTCAGAAACACCTTCAACTCATAATCCCACTCATGAAAAAGAGAAAAACACTAAAGACCCAAAAAACAGAGAAAATCCAACTGTTCAAAATACTAGAGCTCAAACAGAAAAATATTTCAATCTAGAAGCTGAAATAGGCAAACTAAAGATAGTTGTTCCCTTAGCAGAATTAGCTAAACATGATGTCTATAGAAGCCAAATCAGCAGATCCCTTAACATTACTGGAATGGATGATTCAGTAAATGTTTTTGATGATCAACCCAAACTACTTTTTGGCCCTGAAGTAAATGGTAAACCAGAAAGTGGAGGAACTCCTCCATTTTATGTGAGTTTAAATGTACATGACAAAATACTTCATAACGCCATGCTTGATTCTGGAGTGTCTCACAATTTAATGCCCAAAGCTGTGATGGAAAGATTAAATCTAGACATTACCAGACCATATAAATATATTTTTTCTTTTTATTCGAGTCAGGTAAGATGTTTAGGTTTGATTAAAGATTTGTGTGATACATTGGTGCAATACCCTGCAAAATCTATTCTGATGGATATAGTAGTTGCAGATATTCCTCCTAAATATGGTATGTTGTTGTCCAGATCCTGGGGTGCCAAACTCGGAGGATCTCTTCAACTAGATATGTCATATGCTACTATTTCAGTATTTGGTCAACCTAAAAGACTATACAGAGAGACCTTGATGAAATATTTAGTAAGTAGTCAGGAGAAGCCTGAAAACTTCCCTGTCTATTCAGTACATTCTGATATGGACTCATTCCTCCTTTATAATGCTGAATTTGACCTTCCTACTGAACTAGAAGCACCAGAAACAGAAACTGCAAATAAATCTACTGTACAGATCGAAGAAATTTCTGAAAACAAAGAAACATCAGACATTCAAGAAATACCAGAAAAAATCGAAAAACCAGAACTCCCTGTTAAGAAACATGTTAAAACAGTTGATGAAGATTATGAACATGAAATTATGTGGCATTTAGAATTTGATGGTTTAGTAAATAAGTTAGGAGCAGGAGCTGGAATTTGGATACATAACGTCGAAAATGATCATGCCAAAGGCTATGCTTATAGATTGAACTTTAGATGCACTAATAATATGGCAGAGTATGAAGCTCTTTTGCTACGGCTTAAACATGTCAAAAAGTTAGGAGAAATTAGAATATCAATCATAGGAGACTCTGAGTTAATTATCCAACAGATAAATGGTGAATGTTCAACAAAAGACCCCAGATTGAAACAATACAAAGAAACAGTTGTGGAAATTCTCAACACTTTTCTACAAGCTCAACTTGCCAAAATTCCTAGAAAACAAAATTTGTATGCTCACAGTCTTGCAATGTTCGCTAGCACCTTTAAATTACCTTTTGGACCTAATCATCAGTTCACAACTGAGATTAGACATAGACCTGATATACCGGACAATCTCATGAATTGGTAAGTGTTTTTAAATAATAACTAGATTAACAATTTTTTAACCTTAGAAAATGAATTCTCTAACATTAGTATAGATGAAGATACAATAGTTGATGAATATGATCAAACAGATAAACAAGAAATAGATATTTCAGAAGAAACTGCAATTCACATGCTTCACCCAACTAAATTCACTGAAAAGGATATGCAGGTTTTGAAACAAATGGAAATCGATGAGATTATAGAAGATGAATATGAGATTATCAATCTGAAAGATAATCATTTACCTAAAGGATTAACTCCTTTGGAAGATATTTTTGACTCAAATAACATTCCACTAAAACCCAAAATGGAACCGTTAAAAGCCGATATTGAAGAATACAATTTGGGAACTGAAGGAAATACCAAGATGGTTAAGTTATCTAAATCTTTACCAGAGGATCAAAACGTTAAATATGTTGAACTGTTAAAATAATTCCAGGATGTTTTTGCTTGGAGTTATGAAGATCTTAAATCATACGATACAGCAATAATTCAACATACAATACCTTTGAAACCAGATCAGAAACCTTTCAAACAGAAACTTAGAAGAATTAATCCTGTGCTACTACCTTCAATTGAGAAAGAAATTAAAAGAATGTACGAAGCAGGAATAATAGCTCCTATTAGGTTCTCTGAATGGGTTTCTAATTTGGTACCAACAAGGAAAAAGACTGGAGAGATTAGACTATGTGTCGATTTGAGAAATTTAAACAAAGTTTCTTTAAAAGATAACTATCCTTTGCCTAAAATGGACCATATCTTACAAAGGGTAGTAGGATCTTCAAGGATTTCTCTTCTGGATGGATTTTCAGGGTATAACCAGATTCTGGTTCATCCTGATGATCAAGACAAAACAACATTTACAACACCATGGGGTACTTTTAAATATGTTAAGATGCCATTTGGACTCAAAAATGCAGGGGCAACCTTTCAAAGAGCAATGGATATTGCATTCGCCAAAGAAATTCATGATTTTCTGGTTATTTATCTAGATGATTTAACTGTTTTTTCCAAGACAGATCAACAACATTTAGATCATCTAAGACAAGTATTTTTAAAATGCAGAAAGTATGGTATTTCTTTAAATCCGAAAAAAATCATTGTTTGGTCTTGAAGAAGGAAAACTCCTAGGTCACATTATTTCTAAATATGGCATTAGAATTGATCCTGAAAGAATACAAGCCATATTGTAGATACCTCATCCCAGGAATATTAAAGAACTTCAAGCTTTCATAGGAAAGATCAATTTTTTGAGAAGAATCATTTCTAGTTTAGCTGAATTACTTAGATTACTCACTAACATGTTAAGAAAGGATTCGAGTATTCAATGGACAGTAGAAGCCAAGCAATCATTTGAAGAAATCAAAATGGCTTTAACCAGAACACCAGTTCTTACCAGTCCAAAAATTGATAGAGATTTCATAATTTTTTCATTTGCTTCTGAACATACGGTTGCAGCTGTTTTACTACAAGAGGATGATCAAGGATGTGAAAAACCAATAGCCTTTTTTAGTAAAGCACTTAGAGATGCATTATTGAAATATAATATCATGGAGAAACAAGCTTTTGCACTTGTGAAAGCAATTAAAGATTTCAGAGTTTATATATTGTATTCTCATGTGATAGCTCATGTACCTAATGTTGTCGTTAAAGACATCTTAACTCAAGATGGAATTGAAGGAAAAAGAGGTAAATGGATAGCTACCATATTAGAATATGATATTGAAATAAGACCTACAAAACTCATAAAAGGACAAGGTTTGGCTCAACTCATGATTGAAACAAATTGCCAAGCCCTGGACATTAATGAACTGGATGACGAACAGGAGATGGCGACTCCACAAATCAGTCAGGCCTTTTTAGATTCACCCTGGTACACTGATATCATTTATGTTTTGTTAAACCTGCAAGCTCTTCCAGGGTTATCCAGAACAAAACAAAGGTTTTTGAAAATGACATCTTTAAAGTATTGTATTTTAGATAATGCTCTTTTTTGGAAGAATCATGATGAAATTCTATTAAATTGTTTATTAAAAGATGAAACTGACAAGGTTCTCAATGAATTCCATGCAGGAGATTGTGGTGGACACCTCTACTGGAAGTCAACTGTAGATAAAATCTTAAGGGCTAGTTTTTATTGGCCAACCTTGTTTTCAGATGTTAAGAGATTCGTGACTACTTGCCATAAGTGTTAGATCTTTGAAGGCAAGAGAAAATTGTTTCCTTTGCCATTAAAACCAATTTCCACCGAGAGACCCTTTCAACAATGGGGACTGGATTTTATTGGAGAAATCCATCCTCCTTCTTCTGGGCAACACAGATGGATCCTCACTGCCACATATTACTTTACTAAATGGATTGAAGCTATCCCATCCAGATAGGCCAATGATTCTACAATTATAGGATTCTTAGAAACCAATATACTTTCAAGATTTGGCTGTCCTGAAAAAATAATAACTGATAATGCTGCTGCTTTTAAGTCTAAGAAAATGATTAGTTTCTGCAATAAGTATCACATCACTTTAGGCCATTCAACAACCTATTATCCTCAGGGTAATGGATTGGCTGAATCCTCCAATAAAAGCCTCATTAATATCATTAAAAAATTATTGGAAGAGAATAAGAAGAATTGGCATAAGAAACTTACCAATGCATTGTGGGCAGACATAATTACAACCAAGAAATCAATTGGGACCAGTCCATATGAATTAGTTTATGGTATTTAGGCTAGATTTCCATCATCCTTAGGAATTCCTGTTATGAAGTTACCTCAGGAGGCTCAAGTAGAACCAAATGATATTCAGAGAAGAATAAACCAAACAATTCATTTGTAGCAGACTAGAGAAGAAGTGTATCAACGATCCCAAGTTTTGTAGGAAAAGTTAAAGAAGATATTTGACAAAAGGACTAAAGCAGAAGATTTTAAACTTGGAGAAAAAGTTCTAAGATGGGATTCCAGAAGGGAAGATAAAGGGAAACATGGGAAATTTGATTTCTTATGGAAAGGACCTTACATCATTCATGCTTTACAGGGAAATAACACATATTTTTTGAAGAATTTGGATAGTTCAGAAGCTGAGGAAGGACCAGTCAATGGTCGAATGCTAAAACACTATTTGATCCTATTTACTAGGATGTTCTGATTTTTTTAACCTGTACATAATATATCCTTTCTAATGCATCAGTTTTGATTGGATGGTGACTTACTGAAGTTAAAGCCCGAAGTGAAGACCCTAAGCTTCAGAAGTTTTACTATCATATATACAATAAAGCCACCAGAAAAAGAAGATTACATGGTTCAGTTAAAGGCACTTTAAAGCATCTGACCTGCTGTTCTTGACTTTTCACCAGGAAAAGCCATCCCCAAGTGGAGCCAGTGTTAGACTCCTATACCAATAGGTGTCATTTTTCATGATTGGCTTGGTGAACTATGCAATATGTTCAAACCTTTTTCTTGTGCAAAGGTGTTCCATATTCTTAAAAAATCAAAAAATCAAAAAATTTAAAAAATGTAAAGAGGGTATACCCTAAAAGAAAAATTAAAGGGTGAAAAGAATAAAATGGTCAAAAAAGTGAAAGAAATGAACCCCAAACAAAAATAGACCAGGAAAGTGTGCAAGTCTAAATGCCACTACTATTTCATTTTTTGTAATAAAAAAAATTGTGTGCAGCTTGTCAAACTTTTGCCACAATTTATGAAGAGTCAAACTGTTTACACTTGACTCATTCAATTTTCAATTTCATGTTGTAGAATAGAGAATAAATATCTGACCAAACAGTTTAATCTTGGTAGATAAGTAGATAGGTAGAGTTAATAAAAGGTGCTCAACAGTTTAATCTGAGCCCTTGGATGTAATAAGTGTATACTTAGATAGGTTTGCCATGTAAAAGAAAAAGAAGATTGATAAGGGTTTGCCAGTCTAAGTGCACCCTAATAAAGAAGATAAAATGGTAGAGTAAGTAAGTAGGGTAGGTAGATGTTGTTGCAGAATTACAAAGTGATGAATGATGATTATAAATGTGTTGAATTCTACTTTCATCACAAGTACAAAGGCAGATACTACATTGGAAAAGTTCACAGCAAAGCAAAGTCAAATTATTAACTTCCCCTCTCATTTTCCCTAAAAATTTCACTAATTTCCCCTAAGTGCTAAGGTATTTGAAGATTAGAGGGGCTCAAGGCATTTCCTTGACTTTTCGAGGGACCGGACCCTCGGCCTAATAATTGAAAAGACCTAAGTACTTGAAATCATCCATTATCACATTCATTCACCTCTCAAAAATCTTTTCCTAAGTAAAATCCCATTTTACTTAGGAAATCCTTCAATATTTCATGAAAAGCCCTCAAAATCACTTTTGTTCTATGTCTAAATGATGAAAGTATAATAATGCCATTTACTTTTGAATCTTCACTTTCTTGGTTATGTTTAAGTATTTTGAGTTTACATTGTCCCTTTGTCATATTAACTCTAATTTATATAGTAACTCCCTATGAAAATCACCTTTTCCTATTATATATAAATCCTTTTATAGTAATATTCCCAAAACCCTTATATTATGAATTTTTAGCCAAAAGTATTTAATTCCTATTTATTCAAATAAAAAACCCACAATATACCCCCTTTTAGCTAAAATATAACATTAATATTATTCCCTCCCCCCTACAGTAAATAAATCGCGTTGATTTAATTATTGTATAAATAAAAATATATCAAAAAAGTGTTTAAACATATAATATATGTGTTTAAAAATAAAAATAAACAATTCCCGACCATCCACCGTACCAGGGATTAATTATTCCACATGATTAATTAATAACCGACCCCAGCCAATCAAAATTCGCCCGATGAGTTTAATTAACAGTTAATTACATTGGGCCCGCGCCGTTAATTCACCGCCATCTCCCTGTCCCGTCAGCCATCTAATCGCCTCGTCAAAGATCTACGGCCCTCATCCATTTCACTAGCCATCCACGTACGAAAGATAACGCGTGATGGCCAAGTGGTTTTCAAACAGTGTCGTGCTACGTGTCAGCCGTTGTATCGCATCGCTGCCCTTCCGCCGAAAACTGCCTTCCCTCATAAGTGGTGCGATAGAAACCGCTTACCACCCTTTCTCTTGTGACATACCCACTGTACCATGATGACGTCATCCAATAAAATAATAAAAAATTCCGCCACCCATTGACTTTGCCAATAAAACAAAAAATTCACGTCTTTTTCATCATTTCGTACGCAGCAAACGAATACACCCTCCACGCAAAAATTCGAATTTCAAAAGCTAAAGTCCGCCAACCTTGGTCTCGTCAAAGCAAATTGCAGCCAAGCATTCAAGAAATCATTCACCTATCCAGTACCTGTTTGAAACCAGTGTCATCCTCAGAAAAACAGGTATTTACCCTAGAAAATCCCACTGAACTCTGTAATAAACCTGATTTTCGTACTCTTTCACTGAAACAGAGTTAAAAATTAATTGCTAGTTCAGTTCTAAATCCTGAGAAGTGTAATTATATTCCCAAACTTGCAATTGCACCTGTTTTTCTCGTCAAAACCTGAATTTCCATTTTTGAATCCACAAGAACCAAAAATGGAAGTTCATGTGGCTTTAAACGTAGCACTGTTGAATGCCCGTCACAAAGAATTGGATTATTTACCTTTAGCCGATATGGACTTTCAAACTAAAGACCTGGGTATCAGTGAAAATCCCCTTCAAATATTTTTTCACTGCAGAGACAATTATTTGAATGGTTCTGACATAATTGGACTCTGGGAGTCCAATATGCCCATGTACCTTCTCCCAACAGTCCGTATTTTCCCTGAAATCATCCATCTTTGCCATGCCAACTATTATCCTAACCAAAGAGCAGTCTTATCCCCAAATAAATATGTCCTCTTCCCAATAACTGCTCAATCCATAAATGAAATGCTACATTTCTAGCCTGGTCAAGCCCTCACCCCTCTGCACATGGCTGAATTACTTGAGAAGTCTACACAATTGTCCCATGAAGAGTTAAACCGTCTTTGTCAGACTTTCATGCTGCCACAGCATCAGCCTAAAGGACCTCCCCCTTATGGCCACACCTATTTTACTGATGAAGGCGGACTCATTTTAAACATGATATCTTCAATAATGGGTTTTAATACTAGTGAGTTTGTTGACCAATTGACCCTAGTGTTATTTTCTATTTTTACCCCTGGACAACCTCCTGCTGTTAGATATGATTTTGCATCTTTTTTTGCTGACAAAATCCATGATCAATTCATGAGATTTGGAAATGAGAGAGTATTCAAATATTCTTTCTTCATATATCATCTCATGATATACTATCAGCCAGAAAGTTTTCCTTTCCATATTCAGAAACTTGATGCTAAAGGAAACCCTAGATCAGTTATCTTTTGGTCTGCTATCACCCATCATTCTTATGATTCTCCTTACTCCTACAATGTGTTTATTGATCTGTTTGTACATCCAGCGACCACTTTGTTAACTGGAATTTCTCCTCCCAGAGTCAGTAATGAAATCAAGAGAACCCTTCAACTCTCAAAACAATATAAAGTGGGAGATTGGTACTTATATCAGAATTATACTGAAATTAGGATTTATGGATGTGAATTGTGTCCATTCAAGTTGCCCAGATATGTTCCAATGAGACTTTTTGCACTTGAGTATTTCATACAAATGAAAAATTCAAATATAGTTCATTTCTGTAATGCTAAGAAGAAGGCACAATTCAGGATAAAGAGCCAATTAGGTCCCTTTGTTTGTAATTGTAGGGAGGCTGGGAAAGAAGCCGAAAGGATTTTAGAAGACTACCTCAAATTACAAAAGAGTTTCTACTGGGCACCCTATGATCCATATAGCTTTATTTGTGACAGAAGAGTGAAAAAAAATTATCTCCATACATTCATTTTAGGATGCCAGAAATTGAACAATATGCAAATACAGATGAATGGGTGGAAGGAACTTTGGTAGAGCAAGATAGTGAACAGGTCAATATTGATAATATAATGAAAGACCTTGAAAAGATACTTGACCTGGACTCTATTGGGCAGGTACAGACAGCAGGACCTTCTTCAGCAGGAACTTTACAACAACATTTGCAGGAGATCAGTGCAGTGGCAGTAGAATCAAAAGGAAAAGAAAAGGAACTAGACATACAAGTAATTGAAAAGTTCACAATGAAAGAGCAACCAAATACATCCAAAGAACAAGGACAGGCACAAATCTCTCCCGTTCAAACAAATCCACTAGAAGTGTCAATTTTACAAACTCCATTAAATGTGGAAAAGGGGAAAACGAGAGAAGTTGAAGCTGCTACCCCTTTCATTGGATCTTCACAACAGCCTCAGGCCAAGAGATAGAAATTGAATACTCCTCGAGAAATAGAATCTATCGATGAAATTCTTGATAGTCAAGGGCCAAAACAATTGGGCAGTCAACAAACAGGGATAGTCAGTGAAGCATCCGCTACCTCACAAAGGAAAGAGCTATAGAAGCAAAAGAGTGTTGAAATATCTTCTTTCAAAACACCAGTTAAAGATACAGGAGATATAAAGAAGACATTTATCAATATCAAGGCCAAGAATGATCCACTTAATATACAAGTATATAATCAATATCTGAAAATGGCTCCAAAGAATGAAGAAATATTAATGTCAGCTTTTGACATCCAAAAGGGAAAAATGTTAATGAGCCATTTCAAACCCAAGGTGCAACAACCCCAAACAACTGCTGATTATATTAGGACAAACTTTGAAGTCCTAGCAAAGGATATCCATCCTTTAGATCAGATTCAGTTACATAAGCAGACTGGGGAAATGATCTATTCTACTTTGACTAACAAAGCAATGGCAGCTCACAGGTTACAGGATTCTTTGGAGAACACCAATACAAAATTGCAGCTTGAAAAGGCTTCTTCTCAAGCCAAAGATAACAGGATAAAAACATTGGAAGAAATAATAATTGGTTTGGGACACAATCCAAAGGATTTCAAAGGCATAGAAGCATTAATAAAGAAAAAAGATGATGACATTGTTGCTTTGAGAAAGCAGTTGAAATTTCCAGCCTCCAGACATCCTCAAACTGAAGAAATAATAAAGAAGAATTTTGAAGAAGAAATGATGGAGTTTCTCTTAAAAATGAATGAGCAACTGATTGAAACAGAAAAAGAGCTGGAGCAAGCATTGAAAGACAAAAAATCTGCTCTTCCAACATCTACAACAGAGGCAATTACAGGTACACAGCCAGCAGAGTCATCACAGGTAGACACTTCAAATTTGAGTTCAGAACAATTAGTAAAACAAATGAATGACTTGAAACTTCAAGTAACTGAACTTCAGCACACAAATTTACAAATTATCAATTTAGAACAGAGATATGTAGAAATTTTGAATAATAGCTGAATTATTCACCGAGATTATCCTGATTACACACTATTTAAGCTTCATGCATAATACATAACCTCTTCTACAATTGATCATCAATATGCGGAAATAGAAGCAGTCACATGCGCACATTAAAACATAATCAAGCACACATATAACACAGTATGTAATGGGGAAAGCTTACAGCTGAAAACCCCAAACTATCTGTATAATATAATGATAGAGAATCATGTAACAATCATAGTACAATACTCCTCACAAGTACTCAGTACTATCTCCAATAGTTACACACAAACTAGCTCAGATCTGAACAAGTGACCGGTTCAAATCTCCTCCACTGTTTGCCTGCCTCTACTGCACAATCCAAGATGAGAATGAATGAGATCCAAGTTCGAATCCCCTTGGCTTGTACTGCACAATCCTCATTGGCAATCTCAATCAATGTGTGTGCAAATCTCATGCACAAGTATAGTCACAACTAATAGCCACACTCACCCTTTGACCCACCTCTAACACTGGTCTCCACTGAACTGCCCATGAATTGCAGTTAACTGATGTGTTCTTTAGTTGATTTATGAGTTAATAATTAGTGAATTAATTAATAATTAATTCACACCACTCATCACTAGTGTATTTGTCAGTTAGACTAAATACAACTAGTTCAACTAAGTTAAACCGAACACAACTCCACCAGCTGTCTCATCAACTCCACCAAACTCTGCCACATGAGTTCTAACTGAAGTCAACCATGCAATAACTCAACTAACCCTTAGGAAAAGTGTATTTCCTTCTGTCAGCTGCATGTGCCACATCCAAGCATCAAACTGAAGTGCTCCAAGAGGATAAGATAATGTTTATAATCTAAATATTATTAAGGGTTAATAATATTTGACTGTTCTATTTTTAGCCTGACAGTCTAAAAATAGATTCTGCCCAATGTCTAAAAATAGAGGTCCATATATTTTTACCAACATGACCAATCATCCATAAATAGCATCCTGCAACTCATAGACCATGATCCATATGTCTAAAAATAGACATAGTCTAAAAATAGACTTTGCGACAAAAATCACTTGTGTGGCCTCCACCTAGTTTTGGTGATCACTTTCCAACTAGGATCAGAAAAAATGTTTCAGGATGCCTCCTTCACTGTTTCTTGTTGCAATCTTCAACAAGATATGATCTTTCAAAAATGAGCGTTGCTGACAAATCAAGAGAAATCAAGAGATTGGAAAATTTGGTTAAAGCATTATAAAAGGATCTCACATTGGAGAAGCCTTTGAGAGAGATAAATGAAATTCTTTGGGATAATATTATCCAGTCAATAAAAGATATATGGCCTTCAATTCAGATAATGTACGAGCAGAATTATTTGTTCAAAGCAGCTCTGGATGAAGTTGAAAACACACGAGCAGAACTAGGAAATAGGCCCGAGGAAGCCAATCGGCTTATACAGTTTCTAAACACCCAAACCAGACAGCAGCTTGAAGAAGTGGGTATTCAGGATAGAACTACAACAATCTTAGAAATAAAAAGAGTTTTTACTAAAATAACTCTTATGCAAAATTTGGAACGAAGGTGCTTTGACATGCAGGCAGAAATAATTGCTTTTAGAGAAAGGTTTAATGTTTTATTGAATAAAGGGTTGCCTAGCCCTATGATTCAAGAAGATAAAATAATAGACCTAGAAACTTATGTTAGGAAATTGGACATACATGCTCATAATCTAGCCAATTCCTCAACCAGTTCATCACAAGCAACATTACCTACAGGGAAGAATCTTCATGACAGATTAGAGAATTTGTTTTATCTGGAACATGAAGTAAGGCATTTGTTTCCTAACCAGCCTAATTTCTTCAGATATACCGAGGCTGATGAAACATTAAGGAAGCTTCAACAGACAAGAATAGCAGAAGAGAAATGGTGGGAAGATATGTTGGAACTTTTGTAAAATTTATCCTTATATGAAATTTTTCCTATTTACCACAGTATAAAGGATAAACAAAGGTTAAAGAGTATCAGTTTAGTTAAAAGTGTATCAATAAAAACAAAGAGTATCAGTGAAGCAAGACAGTTAGAACAAAATTACTGAAGAAGACAACAATGAGCCACAATATAGCACCTGCCTCCAGCACACTCTCAAAAGGAGGGAACAACACAACATCGGTTACTTCTTGTCTTATCCATGAGACCATCTGTCTCTATTTTTATTGTAACTTATCTATGAGTCATATTAGATTATATCTCGTTTTGTTGAGAGATATTTTGTATAATTTTTTGTATAAATAAGCCCTCAATTGAATTATTGAGGGTGGATTCTTCTACTTTTCTGTAACATTGACTTTTGGAATAAAGTGCTTTTTGGAGAAATTTCTTTGTGGCTTGCTGGATGATGAATTGAAGCTCAAGAATTTTTGCAGGATTCATGTGTCAGACTACAGTTCAATAAGTCATTTCTATCCCATGTTTTAAGTGTTATATATGTTTACTATATCATTGTGTTTCATTTCTGAATAATTAACAAAAAGGATTAAATCAGAAATTGCTTAAGTGTACTCTGATTTCAATTGTTATTATTCTAAATGTTTTCTTCTAAACTGGTCATAAACAATGAATTCTCAATTGCTCTTGTTTCTCTGGCTTAATCATTTGATTACTTAGTAAAGAATTCTTATTGCTCTTTATTGGTAATCACTCACTTTCCCTCGTTTAAACATGTTGAAATATTCTTAATTGCCTTTCATCCATTTAAAAATCCATTCCACTCACTTTAATATCTGAAATTGTTCTTTGTTTTGGCTATCTTGCCCTGCAAAGCCATCTTTTGTGTAAAAACTTAATCCAATAAAGCCATCTTTCGACTCCATAGCCCAATGCCCTGAAATACTCAATCTTGCCCTCAGTTGGCGGATTCCACCATTCAAATTCAAACAAAACCCCTGGACTTATAACTAGCCTAATATTTTATAAGAACAAAAACTAAACCATAAAGAGAGAGCCCTCTCTGGATACAGATTGGCTAGATTTTGTATCTGAAGGTTGGTTTGTGGTTACCTCAGGCCCCTTTCCTGTTCCAACAACTTCAAGGAAAATCTGAGTGATAACACGTTCCACCCATCCATCTAACCTTTTCCATTTGGAAAATTGGCGCTCCCTCCTTTGATCCTGACCGTCCATTCTACAGATCTGACGGTCGACAGTGAACCCGCCTTTGACTTTGCCCACTTGTTCTGCCCGTGCATTTTCCCATATTGCACTCCATCCTGCACTGTCAAATCTCCCCGTCCTACATCGAATGGCTGAGGTGCATATCGCGCGATTTTAGTGTCCGACAGTTAACATTTCAAATTTACGCGATAAAAGTGGTTCAAGAAGGGCCACGTGTCAGGCGGCAAGGTATATCGCGTTTTTTTTGGGAGATTTTTAAAACCGCTGCAACGCTGCGTGAAAACAATAGTTTTCTTCTAAAAACCATCCCTTCCCAATATAGGCCTTCATCAAATCCCGACCATTCATTTAATCCAGATCAATGGCTCACGTTTCATCGTGTTCCCATCCATATTATTTTCATCAGAGCATCTAATGACTTTGTCGAAATATCTCCACCATCGATCTCTTCCGGTGATCTAATGGTCCACATTCGATCTCCCTCCGCCCTTCGGGTCCCACCACCAAAGCCTCCGATTTCATTCATTTTAATCTTTTTTCTTTTGTAATTCACCCAAACACTAAACTTTGGTGTTTTACAATAAAGTTATTTTATTCCATCTAACTCTGCTAAACAACCCCACCGGTGAATCCTTACCTTCGATCATCATCTATCTGTCTAATCCAACGGTCCAGAACCGTCTGCACACCAGACCTCCATCAGATCATGTTTTCACCATTTTGCAGCAATCTTCACCTGTTTTTCGCTTGCGTCCACCATTTCTGTCATTACGCCACCATTTCCATAGGCCCCCACAGCATTTCCCCCCTCCACTCCCATGGATTTCTTAACGTGTTTATTGTGTTTTGCAGGGTCACAGATGATTAAAACCGCTCTCTGTCTCACCATCACAGACAAGAAAATATAGAGTGCAGAGAAACTTTTTCAGAGCTAGAGATTGCAGGGAAGACTCCTAAGGGGGTTTTAAACACAAGGTTTGTTGAAATATCAAGTTATTAACTCTATCCAAACCCTCCAGCACCATGAAAACCTGCAATATTCACAGACAAGATAGAAGTGAAGCGGGAAAGAGTATCAGTGACAGTTTAAAGGGATTTAAAGCCATTATTGGAGATTAAACACTTTAATCCTGTGTTTAAAGGACGAGGTTCAGATTGAAGACCTTATGAATGATCCAGAGGGCCTAATAAGGCCTAAAGTAGATGAAACAAACCTTATCAGTGTTTCAAATCAGAAAAATTTTCTTTCCTAAGAAAATACGAGTTCCCATAATGTTTTTTATTCTCCATCAATGTTCCTAAGAAGATCACCACCCTGACAGTAGTCCTAAGATTGCCAGAGCATTAGTTACATAGTATGGCAGGCTTGAAGTCATTTATCTGCCTTACTTGTCCCAGAGTACAAACAGACTACAAAACAACCAGAGAGTACTTCAAGAGACATACCTAGAGTTATTGTCAGCCTGTCGAAGACCACTCTTTCATCCAAAAGAGTACTGAAAGTCAATGTAGGGATATTAAGGCAGAATGGGCCTTGAGCACATCTCTCCCTCTATTTTAATTTTTCATTTAAAGTTCTATCTACCTCTACCACCTCTCTTTCAGCTATAATAACTCAGAAAAATACATTGTAAAGGTTGTTGGTTGGTTATTCGTGGATTGTAAGCCGTTTATTTGAGATAGAGTTCTGTGTGTATAAGTTGTAAAATAGGCTGGGAGATGATTTCTGGTTGATATCAAGCTGCTGGAAAATGATGTATGTGACTGGTGTTGTTCTTTAATATGACAAGCATGTTCATTGGATCCTGATCTAAATCAGTGGTGATGTGTTCTACCTTTGTTAATGTTTTCTCTCTGTTATTCATCATATTTCATTTCTCTGATAAGAATCAGTAATATAGCTTAGGATATACTACTGCAAAGTACCCTAATGCTACCTGCTCTTCTTATCTTTGATTTTTTCTGCTAATTGTGTGATCAAAGAACAAATTCAATACAATTTAATTAGTATAGTAGTTGGTTCTCCCTACTTCTTGATGTATGAATTTAGAGTTTGTTTTTAGATTTTCTTGTCTGGTTTTAACTGAAAAGAATTGGGATACTGGGAGGTTTAGAGTTGGTTCTATCTCACTAGGGTCATTTTCTAATAGTTTACCTTTCTAAGATCCCTCAAGTTGAATGTCAAAAGCATTGAAAGTTAAAAGTCTTTCTCTGATCTTAGGCTTCAATTTGTGTCAAATCTTAAATGTTTTCTATTATCTGAAGAGTTAGCCTCTTTAGGAGAATGATCATAGAAGGTTAAGGCATGCCCTGTCCCTAGATTTTCTCCTAAGTGGTCACCTTGGAAGGTTTCCTTGTCATTCACCTTTATTTCCTTATTGTTTCATCCCATACTATCATCTTTAGAGATCCTCTGTTTTAGATGACTAGCCCATTTGAAAGCCTTGGATATTGAATTTCAAGTAAGCCCTTTTATGACCCCATTTCCCAATGGACTTTTGTTTTGTTTGAATTATCTCCCGTTGCCAAAATCCTTCTTTGCTCACCTCTTTTTCTTACATTGAACCCTTCCTTCATTTTTCCCAACAACCAAACAAATAAAACAAACAAAACAACAACCCTCGTGCCTTATAACTAGCCTAATACCTTAAAATTGAACTTCAAAGACATATATTTCTTTTCCTTTCATAGAGAGATCCCTCTCTGGATCCAGGAGGGCTAGATCCTGAGATCCCAAAGTGGTTTGATGTTTCTTGTCTTTTGGTAGAGCCAAACCTGCCAAAACACAGGAACCCCAATAATACATACTAGCAGTAGTGCTAGCAATACCATTTCACAGTTGGGAAGTAGGGGTTTTATTTTATTAACACCCACACAAAGAATCATGGCAAGATCATTTACCTGATACCTAGAGTTCTCTAGGAGGGGTAATGAGGATTTGGAGCAGCACTAGTATAGCTACTAAGCCATATGGAGGGCTCGACAGACACTAGAGGCAGTTAAGTTGATCGAGTTTCAAACTACTCTCAGGGAGAGACCTCTACGCTGGTTTATTAAATGGTCCGAGGCTCATCTAAACCCAGCAATAGATGACGTAAAGAGAGAATTTTTTAAAGAATTCAAGTTACCTCAAACAAATCAACAAGGTTTGTCAGAGATGTGGGAGATTAAACAACGAGAAGGAGAAACTACATGGGATCTGATGAGAAGATTCAATGACGCAGTTGGAAAACTGAGTTACCCAATCAATCCAAATCATCAGAGAGATTGTTTCATCAAGGCCCTTCTTCCGTTGACAAGAAATCCATTAACACAATAGAATATTGATACATTACAAGATGCTTTGGAGGAAGATATGAAGATAGAGGCCATGGCAGGATATCCGAGTTCAAAGGAGGGGCCGCAACTCAAGACCCTTCCATATTGGGGTTACAACATCAGATAGCTAGTTTGACAGAAAATTTAAAGGACATTCAACCAATGCGGCCTATAAGACCCAATGTATGGTGTATGCACTATCTGATGGAGGGACACGTGGTCACCGAATGTCCAAGGTTTTGGGGGAAAAATGCGGGGACTTCAGCAGCAGGGACACAGGGAGCTCCACTGGTAGGAGGAGTTGCGCAGATAAACACTCAAGGACTATATCCACCGCAACCCCATTACCCAGGGTTCCCCACGCAACAGAATCAAACCGCAACTGAATATTGCAAGATATGAAAAAGCATTGGTAATCCGCCCCGCCTATTCCCAATCTTGCAAAAATACTCCAACGTTCCAAACAACATATACTGTGAGTTCTGTGCTTCAAAAACATACACCATAGATCAATGTATAGCTTTGGATGCATTAGCAGAATTATTGGACAAGCCTTCATATAGAGTGAATGAGGCTCCTAGGGGAAGAGGAGGGTGCATGAGAGGAGGTTGAGCTGGAGGAAGAGGACCTCTAAGATGTTACAATTATGACCAAGAGGGCCACGTAGCCAGGGAATGTCCACTTCCTAGAAGACCATGGTACTCTCAGCGCAGATTTAATACACACGCAACAGAAGACTGCCCAGAGCTAATTAAAAGATGATAAGAAAGAGCTAGACAAAGAGGAGAAAATTTGGTAAATGCAGAGCCAAAAATAGTAGAGGCTCAGGCTATGCAGAATGTAGCCATTGTGACACAAGGAGGAAAGAGAATCGGGGAAGATACACAGACAATAGACTCGATAAAGTTGATAAGGCCAGAATCTCCAAAGCCAGTGTTCAGGCCAGAAAGACAGAAGAAATACTTTAAAGAAGCAGTGGAAATATTTTCCCAACTTGGGGGAAGCAAAGGCATTGAGTTACCACAGCCCAGGGTAAAAAGGGAGAACCAAGCTAGCACAAGCACTATTATTGAAGAATGGTTCTAGCTATTTCTAAAACTTGTTACCAATGCACCAATGCTGGAACAATTGAAGAATAATCTGGAGATGGTGGTGCAGGAGACCACAAAACTAGGGGAATCAAACGACACAACACAGAAATACATACGGAGAATCAAAATAAATAAGAGAAGAATAGGGAAATAATTCCATGTAAACACTCAAGTCATGGGATTCCAAATTAAGGACACAATGCTTGACTTAGGGTCAGATGTCAATATTTTAACAAGGAAGACATGGGAAGAATTGGGAAGACCAAAGCTGACATATTCACCAATCCAACTCTGCATGGAAAACCAGTACTACATCGTGCCCATAGGCAGGCTAGAGGAGGTCAAATTCGATTTTGTGGGAGTAAAGACATACACAGACTTCGAGGTGATAGAAATTGTGGGGGATAAGGATCCCTATCTATCATTATTGGAGATCGAATGGGGTTTCAAGAACTATGCAATTATAGATTTTAATAAGGAACTAATGATCTTTGAAGACGGGGAAGTGAGAGTCACACAACCACTTGACCCATATCAAGGACTCCGATATACAGAGTCTATCGACAACAGAGAGGATGCTCAGCTTCTTGATCATCTTTATCAAATGACAGCAGGGAAAAGAGAATATTATATCAACCCAACAACACGGGGGAATGTGAGCTGGAGAAGTGTTCAATGCTTGGACTTAGGCTCAGAAATAGCCTGGGATGATTGGCAGCAGGGGGGGTGTTGGTTTCACAGAGGTGGCTTATTATAGGCAACTTTAGTGTTTCTCATTTAATTGTCAACCCGAGGTAAGTATTATTATTTCAAGAGTGTTAGCACAATATATGCAAGTGAGATCAAATGATAGTTAATCTATTTTGTTTATGAGAAAGGATTGTTGAAAATGAAACAAGATGATGGAGCTTAGTGAAATGAAGTCGCCTTCACTAAGTGGGCCCGCAGGCTATTTTTGGCGCAAAGTCTATTTTTAGACTATGTCTATTTTTAGACATATGGAGCATGGTCTAGGAGTTGTAGTATGCTATTCTTGGATGATTAGTTGAGTTGGTAAAAATAGATGGACTTCTATTTTTAGACATATAGGTCGAAGTCTATTTTTAGACTGCCTGTCTAAAAATAGGTCAGTCAAATATTATTAGCCCTTAATAATATTTGGACTCTAAACTTCAGTTTATTCTCTTACAGCACTTCAGTTGGAGCTACGGATGTGGCCCATGCATATGAAAGAAGGAATTATGCTATTCCTTGGGGTTTGGTGAGCTCATGCATGGTTGACTTCAGTTAGGACTTCAGCAGAGTTTGGTGGAGTTGATGAGACAGTTGGTGGAGTTGTGTTCGGTTTAATTTAGTTGAACTAGTTGTGATTAGTTTAACTAGCTAATCAACTAGTAATGAGTGGAGTGAATTAAATATTATTTAATTCACTAATTATTAACTCATTATTCAACTCAAGAGCACATCAGTTCACTACAGTGCATGGACAGTTCAGTGAAGACCAGTGAAAGAGGTAGATGAAAGGGTTGAGATAGCTATCAGTTGTGACATTAGTTGTGCATGAGATTTGCACCAAACTTGGAGGAAATTGCCCATGAGGATTGTGCTGTCAAGACAAGGAGATTCAAACCTTGGATCTCTCATTAGACCAGCCTTGATTGCGCAATAGAGGCAGGAAATTAGTGGATGAGTTTTGAACCTGTGACTTGTTCAAAACTGAGCTAGTTTGTGTGTAACTTTATGAGATAGTACTGAGTACTTGTGAGGAGTATTGTGATATGTACTATTACATGTTCTCTCCATATAATATACAAAATATCTGATGGGTTTTCAGCTATAAGCTTTCCCCATCACATATTTTGTTCATGTGCGCATGCGACTATTTCTATTTCCGCAAATTGATGATTGATTGTAGAAGAGATTATGTGTTGCATATGAATTCGAATTAGTATGTGATCAGGATAATCTTGGTGGATAAATCTTCATTATTCAGCAAATTTCTACATGGTATCGGAGCGAATCAATCATCGGGATCTATTGTAGTGATTACAATATTATTTCGGTAGACAGAGTCTATAACGGGCCAGGTAGCCTCTGGATCCATCCTTTCTCTGAAAGGTGATATATCCAGTAAATGCCCTTATAGTCGATCTCTGTGCTAGAAATAATTTGTTCTCACAGATCCAGAAGCAGTTGAGTTTTTGAGTTTGGAATTCGAATTTTGCAGCAGTTTGTTTTCTTGGTGCCGGAGTTGAAAATGTCTTTCAATGGTTTGTGACTCGAATATGCTCTTAAAGGCAGTTAGAATTATGTTGCATGGAAGGATCGCATGGAGGCAGTATTAGAAGATAATGGACTGAAGGAGTTCGTAGATACGGATGTCCAAAAGCCCACTGATCCTGCTGAAGTCGAGGCTTGGCAAAAGAAGATGGCGAAATGTCGAAGGATTCTGTTGGAGGGCGTCAATGATCATATTGTATCCAGCCTACATGGAAAAACTTCTCCATATTTGATGTGGAAAGCGTTGACAGATCTATTCTAGAGTAAGAGCAACCAAAGGAAGCTGGCGCTCAAGGATAAGCTCAGAAACATCAAGATGGAGAAAGGCGACAGTATCGCCAAGTACCTCACGAAGTTCACTCAATGCAGAGATGAGCTGGGAAGTGTGGGGGTATTTGTCCGAAAGAGGACATGGTAGACACAGCTCTCATGGTATTAAAGGCTTGGCATTCTGTCGGGGACTCACAATACGTGGGGGGAGAAGTTTAGGGATGGGAGTGACTTTATGGCGGATCCTCATGCAGAGAGATAAGGAGGACTACCGAGGACCGGATCTTCATCAGGTATCTGATGAAGAAAATTTGGCACGGCTGCCAAAGAAAAGAAGGGGAAGAGCAAGAAAGCTTCTCGGTGCGGTGCGAAAGGCAGAAAACCAAGACATGTCCCAGGTGATGTGCCCGCTCATGACATGGACTTATGCCTGGAAGATGCAATAAAGCGAGAAGAAGAAAAATAAAGAAGGGATTCTTTTGGATGTACGTGAGAGGCATTGGCTTCTCAATTAGAACTAGATTTTTCATTGATCGCATGCTTGGTTTCAAGTGTGATGGGATCAGTATGGTTCTTGGATAGTCGTGCGTCATTTCACATGACTGGAGATCGAGATCTATTTTCAGATATGGAGGAAAAATATCTTGGAGTGCACATCGAGATGGGCGATGATGGTAGATACGGTAAACCGTCCTTGATGCCATTTTCCTTTGAAGATCGAATTTACGTGTGGAAAAGTATTGCATCACTTATGTTCCGATGATGATGAAGAATGCGGTCTACGTGGCGATGTTGGAAGACAAGGGGTATGATGTGGTCTTAATGAAGAAAAAACCTTCTGCTTGTGATACAAGACTCTTTGGTGAGACCCGGAGGAATGAGGTTCGGGGTCAGAGCCTTTATCGATTGCAAGTAGATGTTCAGATGGGCACGCACAGCAATGTCCAGCAAGGCGGGGGAGAAGTGGTGGTAGGGGGGATGATGGCGAAGAGCGGCACGGGAGATTGAGCCCACCTTCACCATGGAGCTTTGAAGATACTGCAGCAGATTTCTACTGGGCTTCCTAAGGGCACTCTTGCGTAGTCAGATTAGTGCAAGGGGTGTACTTTAGGGAAGTATGTGAAAGCCACCTTTCACGAGAAGGATAGTCGTGCCACGAAGATCCTTGAGAGAGTTCACACAGACGTGTGTGGTCCTTTCTCTGTAGCTTCGACAGCAAAGCACAAGTACTATGTGATCTTTATTGATGATTTCTCTCGGAAGTGCTGGATCTTCTTCATGCAGAAGAAGAGCGAGACATACTCAAAGTTCTGTGAGTTCAAGGCGCTGGTTGAGAAGGAATTGGGGAAGCATGTGAAGGCTCTTAGGAGCGACAATGGTGGTGAATTCATCTCGGCTGAATTCAAGGACTTTTGCAACGCAGAAGGGATTCGGAGAGAGCTCATCGCACCCCATAACCCACAGCAGAACGGGGTGGCTGAGCGGAAGAACAGAACGATCGTGGGTGTTGCACGAGCGATGTTGCATGATCAGGGCCTACCCCTTCACTTGTGGGCTGAGGCATGCAATACAGCAGTGTATGTGCAGAACCGTTGTCCTCACAAGGTTCTTGGCATGAGTACACTGGAGGAGGCTTATTCTGGCAAGAGGCCTGAAATTTCCCATTTGCGGATTTTTGGTTCTCCTGTCTACATGCATGTGACGAAGGATGCCAAAAAGAAGCTGGATCTGACTGCAGAGGTTGGAATATTTGTGGGGTACATTGATACACCTCACAAATATCGGGTGTATTTTCTAGACAGTCACAAGACTGTTGTGCGATGGGATATCAAGTTTTAGGAGGAGAAAGCCATGCAGTGTTCGCTTGAGAGGGAGCCACACTTGCATGCAGATGAGGAGCTATTAGTTCCTAAGGAGGAGCTTCTGGATGTGGATCAGCCACAAGAGGAAGTTTAGGAGGTGGAAGAAACCACCCATGCAGCGCCAACCATCAGAGGGCGCATGCGCACTACAGAAGCTGAGCGACTGGCTCGAGATGCAGAGAAGGTTGTAGGACCACATACAACACATCGCAGACAGAGGCAGTCACCGGATCGGTACACTGGATACATGGCTCTTGTGAGTCAATGTGTCGTGATGGAGCCATCCTCTTTTGAGGAAGCTGTGGAGGAACCCGCATGGGTAGATGCCATGATCGAAGAATATGATTTGATCGTCAGAAACAGTGCATGGGAGATTGTCCCAAGACCGGAGGGGAAATCAGTTGTGGGTTTGCGATGGATCTACAAAGTGAAGCAGGCGGCTGACGGGAGTGTGGAGAAGTACAAGGCGAGATTTGTCGCCCGTGGCTTCTCACAGATCGAGGGGATCGATTATGAGGAGACCTTTGCACCTGTCGCAAGGTACTCTTCCATACGAACGATCCTAGCTCTCTCAGCGCAGATGGGGTGGCACATCCATCAGATGGATGTGAAGACTGCGTTCCTCAACGGAGTCATTGAGGAGGAGGTGTACATAGAGCAGCCCGAAGGTTTCGAGATCTTCAGCAGTGAGTCGCATGTGTGCCGACTCAAGAGAGCACTGTACGGGCTGAAGCAAGCACCTTGTGCTTGGTACACACGGATAGACAGTTATTTCACCGGGCTTGGATTCTCCAAGAGTGAGGCGGATCCTAACCTGTACCAGATTGTGGTGGAGGGGAAGTTGCTGATCATTGTACTATATGTATATGATCTGATTTTGACGAGTGATGAGTTGTTGATACTTTCATGCAAGGAGGACCTTGCTAGAGAGTTCGAGATGAAGGACTCGGGCCTCCTTCATTATTTCCTGGGATTGGAGATTTGGCAGCGCAGTGGAGGACTGTTTGTTTCTCAGGGTAAGTATTCCCGGGAAATTCTGCAGAGGTTCAACATGCATGGCTGCAAGCCTGTTGATACTCCTCTTCCTAGTGGTTGGAGGAAGGAGGATGCTACTTCAGCGGAGGTAGTGGATGCCACTGTCTATCGACAGTTGGTGGGGTCGCTTATGTATCTGGTCAATACAAGACCCGATATATGCTATGCTATTAACCAGCTTTTGCAAGCTATGGTTAAGCCTACCAAGCTCTTCTGGAAGGCAGGCAAGCATGTATTGCGTTATCTTAGTGGCACATCGGGATATGGTATATGGTACAGACAGGAGGATGGAGCGAAGCTTTCTGGCTTCACTGATGTAGATTGGGCAGGGAGCCCAACGGACCGTAAGAGCACATCTAGAGTTATTTTCAGCATTGGGTCGATATCAGTTTCCTGGTACAGCAGGAAGCAGAGATCCGTGGCACTCAGTTCAGCAGAGGCCGAGTACATGGCAGCAAGCTTGGCTGCATGCGAGGCTATTTGGATGAGGAAGATCCTCGTTCGATTGTTCGGGTTGCATTTGGAGCCTACAGTGATTTATTGTGATAAACAGAGTTGCATTAAACTCTCGGCTAATCCAGTATTTCATGATAGATCCAAACACATCGACATCAGGTACCATCATATCAGAGATTGTCTTCAGCGGAGAATCATGTTACTTTCATATATTCCCACGAAGGATTAGGATGCTGACATCTTGACGAAGGCGCTCACCAGGAGCAAGTTCGAATTCCACAGAGACAGGATAGGGGTTGCAGATAATCCATATCTTGTTGAGAGGGAGTGTTGAAAATGCAACAAGATGATGGAGCTTAGTGAAATGAAGTCGCTTTCACTAAGTGGGCCCGCAGGCTATTTTTGGTGCAAAGTCTATTTTTAGACTATGTCTATTTTTAGACTATGTCTATTTTTAGACTATGTCTATTTTTAGACATATGGAGCATGGTCTAGGAGTTGTAGTATGCTATTATTGGATGATTGGTCGAGTTGGTAAAAATATATGGACCTCTATTTTTAGACATATAGGTCGAAGTCTTTTTTTAGACTGCCTGTCTAAAAATAGGTCAGTCAAATATTATTAGCCCTTAATAATATTTGGACTCTAAACTTCAGTTTATTCTCTTACAGCACTTCAGTTGGAGCTACGGATGTGGCCCATACATCTGATAGAAGGAATTACACTATTCCTTGGGGTTTGGTGAGCTCATGCATGGTTGACTTCAGTTAGGACTTCAGTGGCAGAAGTTTGGTGGAGTTGATGAGACAGTTGGTGGAGTTGTGTTCGGTTTAACTTAGTTGAACTAGTTGTGATTAGTTTAACTAGCTAATCAACTAGTAATGAGTGGATTGAATTAAATATTATTTAATTCACTAATTATTAACTCATTATTCAACTCAGGAACACATCAGTTCACTACATTGCATGGACAGTTCAGTGAAGACCAGTGAAAGAGGTAGATGAAAGGGTTGAGATAGCTATCAGTTGTGACATTAGTTGTGCATGAGATTTGCACCACAATTGGAGGAAATTTCCCATGAGGATTGCGCTGTCAAGCCAAGGAGATTTGAACCTTGGATCTCTCATTAGACCAGCCTTGATTGCGCAATAGAGGCAGGCAATTAGTGGATGAGTTTTGAACCTGTGACTTGTTCAAAACTGAGCTAGTTTGTGTGTAACTTTATGAGATAGTACTGAGTACTTGTGAGGAGTATTGTGCTATGTACTGTTACATGTTCTCTCCATATAATATACAAAATATCTGAGGGTTTTTCAGCTATAAGCTTTCCCCATTACATATTGTGTTCATGTGCGCATGCGACTGTTTCTATTTCCGCAAATTGATGATTGATTGTAGAAGAGATTATGTGTTGCATATGTATTCGAATTAGTATGTGATCAGGATAATCTCGGTGGATAAATCTTCATTATTTAGCAAATTTCTACAAGGATTATCTAATCTTCTGAACTCAATCAACTTAAAGAGGAATGGTTTGATATATTATGGCTAATTATTCTGTCTAGCTTAGAAAAGAGAAACCTATGATTGAACAACATAATGATAGTTTGAACATCAATCTTGATGAACTGAACAAAAATCTAAATGAATTGAACAAAATTCTTAATGAATTGAACAACAATCGAAATGAAATCAATCTAAATGAAAGGAACAACAATTACTTATATAATTTTGCGATGGAATTCTCTTTGTAAACTGACTAATTAACGTTAATCAACAATTGGACACCTCACTGTGTTGAAAGGATGATTTAATCCAGAAAGAAAAGTAATAATTGAGCAATAATTATCTTACGATTTGTAAATCAATTGCAAAGGTGTTGGAAGAAAATGGAAATGTCTAACATCTATGAAGCATTATTATAAAAACTAGAAGATACGAATGCGATTATTTTGAATCAAGAAGTACAAATGCTAAACTATTCTGAAGGAAGAAAAACTGTAACTTTACTGAGTAGAAAATTATTTTACAACTGCATCAGATAACTGAACATGGATTCTGTAACTAACGCACAACACATAATTTGGAGAGGAAACTCCCAGGGGTTTGGCCTAGACCACTAGAAGTTTTAACGCGATGAAAACCTTAAAAGGTAATTGTTCAAAACATCAAAAATCAAAAGATAATACAGGAACACAATCAGAAAACTCTGTCTTGATGCGCTGATTATAGAGGGAAAATTCCTATTCGACTCCCTATATATTTCATCCTTGGCCCTTTTAAAGGCATTTTCATGCAATGAGATAGTGTTCTCCAAACGACAGCCACTGCGCGTAGCTGTCGTTTGAGTCTTCGAGCTTGAATCCGTCTCTTTGCCTTCTACCGGCTCATACATTCATGTCTTTCAGGTGTCTTCTGTTTGCCATTGGTTCAGCTGCTCTACTGTCCAGCCCTTGCCTCGCTAAGACTCCTTCCAAATGAGTGCATACGAGATAACATATAAAGGGATGTGTATCTCAAGGAAACAAGGGTTTCCTGAAATGAACTGGGAAAGTGCAGGAGGCACGGGGAATCAGACTTGGATAGGGAACCAACAGAGTATAATAATAATAATTCCCTCTCTCCCTTAGGCCATACATATGAGGTCTTTTATAGTCCCTCCAAGTAGTTTCAGCAGTTGGAAACAGTTGGCCACGGGCTGGGGTGGTTGAACTACCTGAGTAACCATCAACCCAGCGCGAAATTAGGGATTTTTATATATTTTTAATCATTAAAATGGCATACGCGGAAAAGTCTAGATGTACTCGCGTATACACGCGGAAAAACACGGGCATAGTCGCGTATGGAGGATTTTCCACTGTTTTTAAGTGAATTTGTCCAAGTCTGTAGGAATGGGTGCCCATAAAGCCATGAAGCAATCATGAATCAAGTCAAGGTGAGAAATGATGCTATAACATCTACCTTCCTGCATACGGAGACACAATAAGTCAAATTTCTGTTATAGAAACGTTCCCTTTTGTCGTTAGCTTAATTGCTCTGATTTTCATAAATCTTTTCTTTCTTTATTGTCAAAATGAGAAAGAATTCCTAAGACTATGCCATAATTCGAAGTAATTATAGGGTGAAAACATACCTTAATTCTGGCCCAACATATACTCCCCTGCTTACCTAATTGCATGTCCTCGTGCAAACAGATGGTTGAGATGCAACTGTGTTATAGAGTAGGCAGGGTAGACATTTTCCTTGTATGCTTTGAAACCTTGTTTTTGTCTCATTATTGCAAAGGAAACACTTGCATGCCCCTCTGGTAACTCATAATTATGATTATAGTCCTCAGGAGGATACCAGAGAAGAGGGATTCTATACCTAAATCCGAGCCATGCAAGCCCCAGGTTGAAGACTAGGTTACTGTACGAGAGGAATTTGGAGGCAGCATCCTTGAAATTCCTGTAGCCAAATGGTTCCCTATTCTTTACGTTGTTCGTGGAGGCCATCCATCTTTTTTTAGCTGCTGCTAAGGCTACTTCTCGAATGTCTTCAAAGTATTCCTGTCCATTTTCTATGATGTCCTTATGGATGGGCCCCAGCCTAGTCTTTACACCTTGCCTTTGCATGAAGTTCTTATGTTGGATAAACAGTTGCAAGGGTTTTGTAGGTTCCCCTCTAACCCACAGTGATGAAATCTTTTGAGAGGGGGTGAATCAGTATTCCTTTCAATTAAAGCATTAGTTAATCTTCAATTATTATCAGTGTGTGTACAATGATAGTAGTAAACAAGAGGAACACAAATGCACACAGTTTTTAAGGTGGAAACCTACTCCAGGACAAAAACCACCTAATTCTTTTCTAATAATTCTTTAATATTCAACTCCAATTGAAAATAAAGCTCCAGCTTCCTAGAATCTAGAAAAGCATTCTTCTCTGGCTCCCAGCTTGGATGGACGCTCCAACACCACGAGATTCTTTAGTAGTCCAGTGAAACGGAGGCCCGAACACTGGCTGATACAACTCTCATGACACCCTACCACCCTATAGAAGAATAAAAGAAGAATGGACTCCCATACCGGGGAAAATGGTCCACTTTACAATGATATAGAATGATGTAGAAGAAGAAGATATACTAGACCATAACCCCAACTTTGACACAACCACCTAATGATGATCCTAGACCTCCCAACACTACCTCTTCAACCCTTGGCAGATAGACACTAGTACAATTTGTACAATAATGTATTTACAATGACTAGTACAATGATACATTTACAATGATTGTATGCAATGCTGCCCACTTGAAGACTTCATATGATGAACTTCTTGCTGTTGTTATGCACCTTGGTTGATGCTCTTGTCATGCTACCCTTTGTTGCACCTTGCTTTGCTTTGCTTCCATAGAAAGTCTGGTCCTTTGCAACCCTTGACAACACATGATCTAGCTTTTTCTTGCCTTCTAGGAGCTCGATATTGAATCTAGTGTATCTCTGTTATTTCAGATCCTCAATATTTGATTTTTAGTCTGTAGTAGTCCTGCGAGTCCTTTCCAATTCCATAGGTCGACCCAATTTGGATTCTTCAAGAGGGTTATACTCTCTCACAATGCCTAATTATGGAATGTTTGGTAGAGCATTGTATGATGTGCCACATGCAATGTTTCTTCTATTCGACTGAAATTGATAGAGGGAAAACTGATCTAGTGCACTATACTTCTTCTCCATTCCAATGCGTGCCAGAATATTTATGATGATTTTCCCAAGGTCACTTCTTTGAGATGAATTTCAGGAGCCTGCAAAAACACTGACTTCCACAAATCATATCTCCGAAATTATTGCGCACCTTGATCTGAAATTTCTACAGGAGCTTCCTCAGTATTTTGGCTTTGCCTCATAAAAAATTTAGCTTCTTAACCTTCTTATAAAAAACATTAGAGAAAAAAATCCATGATCACCTGTTTCAGATAGCGAAATCCCTGCATAAGGAGGATATGAGGATCACAATTTATATAAATGGTTAGGTTGAGAGGGGCTTCAACAAGTGAACGTGGGAGGGATTTTAGGAGCTTAAAAAATATTAATTATTACTTTTCAATGACCCATGACACAACCCCATGGGGTTTTAGCCCACTAACTGGGGTTACAAACTTCAAACATGAATATATCTCAAACCGTGAAGAATTACGTGGTGTAACATATATCAACATAAACATCTCGACAAGAAGAAACCATGAAAAGAATTATTGACCCAGAATATAGTAATTTGGTAGGTAAAAATTCCCATGCAATATTGGGGTAGCCCCTGGTGCTTCTTGGGTTGACATCAATGACAACTGTTGATCAACAATCTCCCCCTTTGGCATTGTTGACAACACAAGTACTCCCCCTACGATCATGACACCTCTTCCTACAACATTCTCCCCCCCTTTGACATCAATGGAAAAGGGTAACTCCCCCTGACACACAACCATCCTGCGGACTTTTACACACTTCCACTCCCCCTTTATATTATGAATAAGGAAAATCTAATGAGAACTTGGGAGAATCCCAAGATTCTGGCGAAGATATTCAAATGCTTCACGTGGTAAAGGTTTAGTGAAGATATCGGTGATTTTTTTTTTTGTACCAACATACTCAAGCTTGATATTCTTTTCAGAGACTTGTTCTCTAACAAAATGATATTTGATTGGAATTTGTTTTGTTTTTGAATGCATGACAAGATTCTTGGAGATGTTGATGGCACTAGTGTTGTCACGGGATATGGGAATAGGCTTCAGATTGTACTTGAAGATCTGCCAAAGTTTGTTTCATCGAAGGATTTGGTACAACATGATGCACTGCAATGTATTATGCTTCATTTAGCCAGATAACGGATTGAGGTTTGCTTTTTTGTCAACCATAATGCGAACCACCTAGATAAGAATCTTGCTCCACTAGTACTCTTCTGATCATCAATGCTTCCTACCCAATGCATACGCATGAGGCTTGAATAATGATATTTTTACCCTTGTGATACCAAAAACCATATTCTTCTGTGCCCTTTAGATATCGAAGAATTTGACGCTTGATAATATGTGATTCTTTTGGTCTTGCTTGGAATCTTGCTACTTGTCCAAGCTGCTTGCATAACATCTGGCCGAGAGGTTGTTACATATAGAACACTACCAATCATAGATCTGTACAACCTCTGATTCGCATCCTTAGATGAGTCGTCTATGCTCAATTTGCAACCTGTTACCATCGGAGTAAGGACGGGTTTGCAATCTTCCATTTTCAATTTCTTGAGCATTTCCTTGATGTACTTGGCTTGACATATAAATATTCCTTTCTCTTGCTGAGATATTTGAAGCCCTAAGAAGTATGTTAGCTCACCAAGTAAAGACATCTCAAACTCACTTTGCATCTTTGTAGAAAAGTTCTTACTTAGTCAATCATCATTGCTACCAAATATTATATCATCCACATATACCTCAACAATCGTTAAATTATCTTTATCTATTTGTACATAAATATTTCTATCAACAGTACCTTTCTTTAACCCTTGTTGACGTATATATCTATCAAGATGAGCATACCATGCTCTGGGAGCCTCCTTGAGACCATATAGAGCCTTCTTTAACTTGCAAACATAGTCTTCTTTTTCTGATAGTAGAAAACCTTCAAGTTGTTCGATGTAAACTTCTTCTTCTAATTCTCCATTCAAAAATTCTGACTTAACATCTATTTGGTAGGCTTAGATTTTTCTTGAACATGCATAGGTGAGAAACATTCAGATAGCTTCCATTTTGGAAACTGGTGCAAATGTTTCATCGAAAACAATTCCTTCCACTTGTGCATAGCCTTTGTAAACCAATGTTTCTTTTTCTTTGTTTCTGGTAACCTATCCATCTTCATTAAATTTGTTCCTGAACACCCATTTAGTCCCAATGAAATTTTTATCTTTTGGTCGTGGAACTAATTCCCAGGTGTTATTCTTCTCGATTTGATCCAATTATTCATTCATAACTGCTACCCAATATTCATTCTGGCTGGCTTCCTCAAAACTACTAGGCTCAAAGGTTGCTAGAAAAGCAATGTGAGCTTGTTGTGATGAATGAAGCTGTCGACCTTCATTTATGTGACCAATGATTTGATTTGATGGATGGTTCTTTTGAATCCATTCTTTTGTTCTCCTTGGAGGTGCTTCTTGTTGTTGTTCTGGTATATCTTAATGATCATTATTTACTTCTTCCTGGTTGATAGTTTCTTCTTATTATATAATTTTATCTATGTCTTTTTCAGCCTCTGTCTCAAGTTTCAAAGATTCTAGATCCTCACCATTATTTTCTACAACACCATCTTCATCAAATGTAACATTTATGCTCTCCACTATCTGTTTTAGTCTTAGATTATAAAATTTATAGGCCTTTCTTTTGCATGAGTAACCAACAAAGATACCTTCATCAACAAGTGATTCAAACTTACCCAAATTTTGATCTTCTCTTTTGATATAACATTTGCTTCCGAAGATTCTGAAATATTTTACATTAGCTGGCTTTCCTTTCCATATTTCATATGGGGTCTTGTAGCAATTATTTCTGAGAAGACTTCGGTTGATAATGAAGATTACCGTATCAATTGCTTGAACCGAGAATTTTTCATCCAATTTTGAGTCCTTCAACATTGTTCTACCCATTTCCTATATGGTTCTGTTCTTTCTTTCAACAACTCCATTTTGCTGAGGTGTTCGTGTTTTTGAAAATTGTCTTTTTATTCCATTTTCGTCATATTATTGCTGAAATAATTTGGAATTTAATTCTCCGCCATTATCTAATCTTAGACACTTTATTTTCAAATCAGTTTCATTTTCGACCAACTCCTTGTAGATCTTAAAGCACTCAAATGCTTCAGATTTTTTATTTAGGAAACTGACGGCTGTCATCCTGGTATAGTCATCTATCATTAACATGAAATATAATTCTCCATCTAAGAATTTTATTCTCACAGGACGACATATATTTAATTATGTATCAATTCCAATGGATGTGATGCAAGGTGTTCTTTTGTTTTAAATTGGACTTTTGTCTACTTTCCATGCCGATCGGCCTCACATAGTGTGTTTGAAGGTTTTGATATTTTTGGCATTTCTCATACTGCTTACTTTTTGCTTATCCTGACAAGATTGTCAAAGTTTATGTGACCCATTCGTTTGTGCCATAACCAGATTTCATCTTATTTATCTAGTAGACATGCTTTAGTTGCTTCATCTAGAACATATATGTCGTTTGGAGCTCGACTTGCTGTAGCCACAATCTTACCATACCTGCCTTTCCTGATTTCACATTTTGTGGAGTTGAATAGCATTGTGTGTCCTTGATCACACATTTGTCCAACATTGAGTAGATTGTGATTCATGTTTTCAACCAATAGAAAATTATTGGCTATAACATCTTTGCTTATGAGAGTGACGGTACCTGATCCTATAACATTTGAAGATCCATCATTTCCAAAGGATACGGTTCCATCCTTCTTCTCTTTCAGAGATACAAATTTCCTTCTATCTCTAGTCATATGCGTTGAGAAACCGCTATCAACATACCACGCATATTTGTTGTTTTGAGCCTTGAGAGTGGGAGCACAATTATCATTCTTCTTCTCCTTCCATGTTCGTTCATTCTGTGGCTTCGAAGATTCTTCTGGAGGATTTTCAAGTCTGTAGTCTCTGGCTATGTGTCCAAATTTTTGACATTTGTAACATTCCATATTATTTCTTAAATGTTAAAATCAATTGATGTTTTGTTGAGCCCTAGGAGGTTCATATTTGAAGGATCTCCTGGAATTGTATTGGTTCCTAGGGTACATGCGACATTCTATAGCTTTACGACCAAATTTTCCACATGAATAATAATAGCCATAAAAAATATGTTGTTACCTGGATGGAAATCTTCATCGAGGAATCATCTTCCAAGGATGTTCTTGCGAATCTTGTCCAATGAAGTCTACATGCATGTCAGATCTCATAGATTCATTGTATTTTGTTGTAGAAGGTCCTAGTTCTTCTTCTTTGTAACCGAGGCAAGTTCTGTCGTTGTAGGATCATTGATTATTGATGATTTCTTCCAATTCCCTTGAGTTGTTGACATAGTTTTGGACAGTTTTTCCCTTCTTCACTTCCTTATGCTGTGAGACTACTTAGGCTTCTAATGCTTCCCTTTCTTGGTTTCTTTCTTCCAACTTCTTTTGAAGTGACTCTTCAATACATTTTTGTTCTTCAACTTCAATTTTGAGAACTTCAACTTTTTCTTCAATAGTATTGGAATGGATCTTCTCTACCTTGAGCTCTTTTATAAGCTTGAATGTTTCCTTAGAAAATTCCTCTATGGTCAATCCTTCTTCTTCGTTGTTTGATACCTCTTGTTTATTGCGCTTGGCCATCAAAAACACTCTCTCATTGGCTTCTTCTTTGCTGTCATTTTCTTCATCGGATGATGAGCTATCTTCTTTAGAGAGAAAGTTCCTTTTGGATCTTTTCTTTTTTAATTTCTTAAGGCCTTTCTTTCCTTTTGAGTTGCCATCACTTCTATTCGGAAATTTTGCTGCGAAATGCCCAACCTCACCACAGCCGAAACATATCAATGGAATTTTACCTTTGAATTTTCCCTTAACAATTTTTAGTTTTCTTGTAAAGTAAGCATATTCTTCATCTGAAAGAACTTCTCCATCATCTCCCTTTTCTTCACACTTGCAAGTGCATGTCTTTTCAATTGAAGTTTGTTTGTCCTTATTGGTTTTTTTAGATGCAATGAATGTAGTTTCTAGATGTGAAGTACCGTCTTATTCATCAAGTCTCATTTCATATGCTATGAGAACTCCATGTAATTCATCTTTGCTGAGTTTTTCTAGATTTTCACTATATTACAAGACTGATACCTTTGGGTTGAATCTCCCTGGTAATGTTCTAAGAACCTTTCGTATAATAGTCCTCTCATCAACTGGCTCTCCAAATCCTTCCAAAGTATTGGTTATTTCATCAACTTATTGGAAGTATGCAGCAATGTTACAATCTTCTTTCATTCTGAGTTGCTCAAATTTTGCTCTATAGATTTGAAGATTTGCTTCTTTGACATTCGAGTCACCTGCATATATATTCTCAAGCTTGTCCCATACATTTTTGGCGGTTTTACAAGCCAACACTTTATGATAAGGATATTCAATAAGTCCACTGATAATAATATTCTTTGCTTTTGCATCATTTACCAAATATTTGGTCTGTATCCAGAATGCCATTCTGTCTGTTTTTCCGTTTGGTAGGGGAAAATACGGGGTAATCTTAAATCAATGCCCTAAGCGATCCTTTCAATAAAGTAAGTTATTACCGCAAATAAGTCCTTACCAACAGATGGCAGAAGAGAAAGAACCCTTCACCCCATACCCGAGAGAAAGAATAAAAGTCCGCACCGACAGAACAGAGAGAGGATAAATCCCCTTTCAATACACCTTACCCGAGAGAAGAGTAAATAACAGATGGAAAGCATGCTCATAAGTAGTAAAGAGTGTGCCTACTAAGACTAAGATTCCTGGCAAGTTTGAAAAACAAAGCATATACTTACGGCCCAGTCGACATAAAACATGCTGCTTTACTTACGTTGATTAACCCTTCGAGGAAGGAGCAGATAGAATAAATTGATGTTTAAGAGCTTCTTACCTTGTTCATCCGCGGTTGATGTAAATCCATTTTGAACAGTGTCCCATACTTCGTAACCTTGTGCCAAGAGATAGACCTCCATTTTTCCTTTCTAGAGTGCATAATTATTTTCATTGAATAGAGGTACACCATTATTGGTATGCTCCATGACCTCCTTCCAGCTATTGAAGGAACCAACTCTGATTCCAATTGTTGGAAATACTGAGAGGGGGGTTGAATCAATATTCCTTTCAAATAGAGCATTATTTAATCTTCAATTATTATCAGTGTTTGTAAAATGATAGTAAAAAACAAAAGGAACACAAATGCACACAGTTTTTAAGGTGGAAACCCACTCCGGGACAAAAAACACCTAATGCTTTTCTAATAAGTCTTTAATATTCAACTCCAATTGAAAATAAAGCTCCAACTTCCTAGAATCTAGAAAAGCATTCTTCTCCAGCTCCCACTGGATGGACGCTCCAACGCTCGAGATTCTTGAGTAGTCAAATGAATGGAAGCCCCAACACCCAATGAGCTACAACTCACCCTAGCACCACCCTACCACCCTATATAAGAATAAAATAAGAATGGACTCCCGTACCAGGGAAAATGGTCCACTTTACAATGATATAGAATGATGTAGAAGAAGAAGACACACTAGACCATAAACCCAACTATGACACAACCACCTAATGATGATCCTATACCTCCCGACATTGCCTCTTCAACTCTTGGTAGATAGACACTAGAAAATTTTTTACAATAATGTATTTACAATGAATTAGTACAATGATACCTTTACAGTGACTGTATGCGGTGCTGCCCACTTGAAGACTTCATGTGATGAACTTCTTGCTATTGTTATGCACCTTGGTTTCTGCTCTTGTCACGCTACCCTCTATTTCACCTTTCTTTGCTTTTTTTCCCTAGAAATTCTGGTCCTTTGCAGCCCTTGACAACACATGATCTAGATTTTTCTTGCCTTCTAGGAGCTCGATATTGAATCTGGTGTCTCTCTGTTATTTTAGATCCCCAATATCTGATTTTTGGTCCTATAGTATTCCTCTAAGTCATCTTTCCAATGCCATAGGTCTAACCCAATTTGGATTCTTCAAGAGAGAGTTATGCCCAATCTCTCACAATGCCCTAATTATGGACTGTTTCAGTAGAGCGAACTTTTACGGTGTGCCACGTGTCACTGTTTCTTCATTTGGCTTTGAAATTGATAGAGAAAAAATTTCATTTTGTGCACTATATTCCACTTCTTACAGAATTCCAATCTGATACTCAAAGAGAGAGTTATGACGATTGTCCCAAGGTCTCTTCTTTGAGATGAAGTTCAAGAGCCTGCAAAAACACTGACTTCCATAGATCATATCTCCGAAAATATTGTGCACCTTAATCGGAAATTTTCACAGGCGCTTCCTCACAATTTTGGCTTTGCTTCATAAAAATTTCAGCTTCTGAACCTTCGTATAAAAATAGTTAGAGCGAAAATTCCATAATGACCTATTTCAGATAGCGAAATCCCTTGCATAATGAGGATATGAGGATCACAATTTATATAAATGCTTAGGTTGAGAGGGGCTTCAACAAGTGAATGTGGGAGGGATTTTAGGAGCTTAAAAAATATTAATTATGACTTTTCAATGACCCATCTCACAACCCCATGGGGTTTTAGCCCACTAACTGGGGCTACAAAATTCAAACATGAATATCTCTCAAACCATGAAGAATTACGTGGAGTGCCATATATCAACGGAAACATATCGACAAGAAGAAACCATCAAAAGAATTCTTGAACCAAAATATAGTAATTTGGTAGGTAAAAATTCCCATGCAATATTTGGGTAGCCCCTGGTGTTTCTTGGGTTGACATCAATGACAACCACTGATCAACAATCCCCCCCTTTGGCATTGATGGAAACACAAGTACTCCCCCTGCGATCATGACACCTCTTCATACAACATTATCTCCCCCTTTGACATCAATGGCAAAGGGTAACTCCCCCTGACACGCAACCATCCTGCGGACCTGTACACACTTCCACTCCCCCTTTATATTATGAATAAGGAAAATATAATGAGAACTTGGGAGAATCCGAAGCTTCTGGTGAAGATATTCAAATGCTTCATGAGGTAAAGGTTTAGTGAAGATATCAGTGATTTTTTCTTTTGTACCAACATACTCAAGTTTGATATTCTTTTCAGCGACTTGTTCTCTAAAAAATGATATTTTATTGGAATGTGTTTTGTTTTTGAATGCATGATAGGATTCTTGGAGATGCTGATGGCACTAATGTTGTCAGAGAATATGGGAATAGGCTCACTGAATTATACTTGAAGATCCTGCAAAGTTTGTTTCATCCAAAAGAGTTAAGTACAACATGATGCCACTGTAATGTATTCTTCTTCCGCTGTAGATAACGAGATTGAGGTTTGATTTTTTCTCAACCATGATACGAGACAACCACCTAGATAGAATGCTGCTCCACTAGTACTCTTACGATCATCAATGCTTCCTGCCCAATCTGCATCTGTAAAGGCTTTAATAATGAGATTTTTACCCTTGGGATACCACAAGCCATATTCTTCTGCGCCCTTTAGAATTATTTTGACAGCAATAATATGTGATTCTTTTGGTGCTGCTTGGAATCTTGCTACTTGTCCAACTGCTTGCATAACATCTGGCCAAGAGGCTGTTACATATAGAAGACTACCAATCATAGATTTGTACAACCTCTGATCAATATCCTTAGTTGAGTCGTTTATACTCAATTTGCAACCTGTTACCATCGGAGTAAGGACGAGTTTTCAATCTTCCATTTTGAATTTTTTGAGCATTTCCTTGATGTACTTGGCTTGACATATAAATATTCCTTTCTCTTGCTAAGATATTTTAAGCCCTAAGAATTATGTCAGCTCACCAAGTAAAGACATCTCGAACTCACTTTGCATCTTTGTAGAAAATTTCTTACTTAGTCGATCCTCATTGCTACGAAATATTATATCTTCCACATATACCTCAATAATCGTTAAATTATCTTTATATATTTGTACATAAATATTTCTATCAACGGTACCTTTCTTGAACCCTTGTTGACGTAAATATCCATCAAGACGAGCATACCATGCTTTGGGAGCCTGCTTGAGACCATATAGAGCCTTATTTAACTTGCAAACATAGTCTTCTTTTTCTGATAGTAGAAAACCTTCAGGTTGTTCGATGTAAACTTCCTCTTCTAATTCTCCATCCAGAAATGTTGACTTAACATCCATTTGGTAGACTTTGATTTTTCTTGAACATGCACAGGCAAGAAGCATTCGGATGGCTTCCATTCTGGAAACTAGTGCAAATGTTTCATCGAAATCAATTCCTTCCACTTGTGCATAGCCTTTGCAAACCAATCTTGCTTTGTTTCTGGTAACCTGTCCATCTTCATTCAATTTGTTCCTGAACACCCATTTAGCCCCAATGAAATTTTTATCTTTTGGTCGTGGAACTAATTCCCAGGTGTTATTCTTCTCGATTTGATCCAATTCTTCATTCATAGCTGCTACCTAATATTCATTCTGGCTGGCTTCCTCAAAACTACTAGGCTCAAAGGTTGCTAGAAAAGCAATGTGAGCTTGTTTTGATGAACGAAGCTGTCAACCTTCATTTATGTCACCAATGATTTGATTTGATGGATGGTTCTTTTGAATCCATTCTTTTGTTCTCCTTGGAGGAGCTTCTTGTTGTTGTTCTGGTATATCTTGATGATCATTATTTACTTCTTCCTGGTTGATAGTTTCTTGTTCTAGAATTTTATCTGTGTCTTTTTCAACCTCTGTCTCAAGTTTCAAAGATTCTAGATCCTCATCATTATTTTCTAGAACACCATCTTTGTCAAATGTAACATTTATGCTCTCCACTATCTGTTTTCGTATTAGATTATAAAATTTATAGGCCTTTCTTTTGCATGAGTAACCAACAAAGATACCTTCATCAACATGTGATTCAAACTTACCCAGATTTTGATCTTATCTTTTGATATAACATTTTCTTCCGAAGATTCTGAAATATTTTACATTAGCTGGTTTTCCTTTCCATAATTCATATGGGGTCTTGTTGCAATTATTTATGAAAAGACTTCGGTTGATAATGAAGACTGTTGTATCAATTGCTTGAACCCAGAACTTTTCATCCAATTTTAAGTCCTTCAACATTGTTCTACCCATTTCCTATACGGTTCTTTTCTTTCTTCAACAACTCAATTTTGCTGAGGTGTTCGTGTTATTGAAAATTGTTTTTTTATTCCATTTTCGTCACAATATTGCTGAAATAATTTGGAAGTGAATTCTTTGCCATTATCTAATATTAGACACTTTATTTTCAAATTAGTTTCAATTTCAACCAACTCCTTATAGATATTAAAGCACTCAAATGCTTCAGATTTTTTCTTTAGGAAATTGACAGCTGTCATCCTCGTATAGTCATCTATCATTAACATGAAATATAATTCTCCATCTAAGCCTTTTGTTCTCATAGGACCACATAGATCAGTATGTATCAATTCCAATGGATGTGATGCAAAGTGTTCTTTTGTTTTAATTTGGACTTTTGTCTGCTTGCCGTGCCGACAGGCCTCATATAGTGTGTTGGAAGGTTTTGAGATTTTCGGCATTTCTTGTACTGCTTCCTTTTTTATTATCCTAACAATATTTTCAAAGTTTATGTGACCCATTCATTTGTGCCATAACCAGCTTTCATCTTATTTAGCTAGTAGACATGCTTTAGTTGCTTCATCTAGAACATATATGTCGTTCGGAGCTCAACTTGCTGTAGCTAAAATTTTACCATACATTCCTTTCCTAATTTCACATTTTGTGGAGTTGAATAGCATTGTGTGTCCTTGATCACATATTTGTCCAACATTTAGCAGATTGTGATTCATGTTTTCAACCAATAGAACATTCTTGGCTATAAAATATTTTCTTCTGAGAGTGAAGGAACTTGATCCTATAACATTTGAAGATCCATAATTTACAAAGGATATGGTTCCATCCTTCTTCTCTTTCAGAGATACAAGTTTCCTTCTATCTCCAGTCATATGCATTGAGAAACCTCTGTCAACATACGACACATATTTTCTGTTTTCATCCTTGAGAGCGAGAGCACAATTATCATTCTTCTTCTCCTTCCATGTCTGTTCATTCTGTGGCTTCGAAGATTCTTCTAGAGGATTTTCAAGTCTGCAGTCTCTGGATATGTTTCCAAAGTTCTAAAATTTGTAACATTCCATATTATTTCTTAAATGTTCAAATCTATTGATGTATCGTTGAGCCCTGGGAGGTTCACATTTGAAGGATCTCCTGGAATTGTATTGGTTCCTAGGGTACATGCAACATTCTACATCTTTATGACCAAATTTTCCACATGAATAACAATAGCCATAAAAAATGTGTTGGTACCTGAATGGAAATATTCGTTGGGGAATTGTCTTCCAAGTATGTTCTTGCGAATCTTGTCCAATGAAGTCTACATGCATGTCAGATCTCATAGGTTTATTGTAATTTATTAAAGAAGGTCCTACTTATTCTTCTTTGTAACTGAGGCTAGTTTTATCGTTGTAAGATCGTTGATTGTTGCTGATTTCTTCCAATGCCCTTGAGCTGTTGACATAGTTTTGGACAGTTTTTCCCTTCTTCACTTCCTTACGAAGCGAGACTACTTTGGATTCTAATGCTTCCCTTTCTTGGTTGCTTTATTCCAACTTCTTTTGAAGTGACTCTTCAATACATTTGTGTTCTTCAACTTCAGTTTTGAGACCTTGAACTTTTTCTTCAAGATTATTGGAACGGATCTTCTCTGCCTTGAACTCTTTTATATGCTTGACTTCTTCCTTAGAAAATTCTTCTATGGTCAATCCTTCTTCTTTGTTGATTGAAACCTCTTGTTTATTGTGCTTGGCCATAAACAATACTCTCTCATTGGCTTCTTCTTCGTTGTCATTGTCTTCATCGGATGATGAGTTATCTTCTTTAGAGAGAAAGTTCCTTTTGGATCTTTGATTTTTGAATTTATTAAGGCCTTTATTTCCTTTTGAGTTGCCATCACTTCTGTTCGAACATTTTTCTGCGAAATTCCTAACCTCACCACAGCCAAAACATATCGATGGAAGTTTACCTTTGAATTTTCCCTAACCAATTTTTGGTTTTCTCGTAAAGTAAGCATATTATTCATCTGAAAGACCTTCTCCATCATCTCCCTTTTCTTCACACTTGCAGGTTCATGTCTTTTCAATTTAAGGTTGTTTTTCCTTATTGGTTTTCTTAGATGAAATGAACGTAGTTTCTAGATGTGAAGTACCCTCTTCTTAATCAAGTCTCATTTCATATGCTATGATAACTCCATGTAATTCCTCTTTGCTAAGTTTGTCTAGATTTTTACTGTATTCTAAGAACGATACCTTTGGGTTGAATCTCCCTGGTAACGTTCTAATAACCTTTCGTATAATAGTCTTCTCGTCAATTGGCTCTCCCAATCCTTCCAGAGTATTGGTTATTTCATCAACGTATTGGAAGTATGCAGCAATGTTACATTCTTCTTTCATTCTGAGTTGCTCAATTTTTTCTCTATAGATTTGAAGCTTTGCTTCTTTGACATTTGAGTCACCTGCATATATATTCTCAAGCTTGTCCCATACATTTTTTGCATTTTTACAACCTAACACTTTATGATAAGCAGATTCAATAAGTCCACTGATAATAATATTCTTTGCTTTTGCATCATTTGCCAAATTCTTCTTACCTTGTTCATCCACGATTGATGTAAATCCATTTTGAACAGTGTCCCATACTTCGTAACCTTGCGCCAAGAGATAGACCTCCATTCTTCCTTTCTAGAGTGCATAATTATTTTCATTGAATATAGGTACACCATTCTTGGTATGCTCCATGACCTCTTTCTAGCTATTAAACTGCTATTGAAGGAACCAAGCTCTGATTCCAATTGTTGGAAATATTGAGAGGGGGGGTGAATCAGTATTCCTTTCAATTAGAGCATTAGTTAATCTTCAATTATTATCAGTGTTTGTACAATGATAACAACAAACAAGAGGAACACAAATACACAATTTATAAAACCCACTCTTAATAAAACTACCCTGGACTTTTTCTTTACACATCCTAATATTCAACTCCAATTTAAAATAAAGCTCCAACTTCCTAGAATCTAGAAAATATTTCTTCTCTAGCTCCCACTGGATGGACGCTCCAATGCCCAAGATTCTTTAGTAGTCAACTGAACGGATGCCCCAACACCCAATGAGCTAAAAATCACCCTAGCACCACCCTACCACCTTATAGAAAAATAAAAGAATAATGGACTCCCGTACCAGGGAAAATGGTCCACTTTACAATGATATAGAATGATGTAGAAGAAGAAGACACACTAGACCATGTTGGCCACCTATAAAATTTGTTCTACCAAAGGGTGGCCAAAACATGGTTCAGTCTTCAAGAAACAGTTTCCTGGTCAAATGTTATCTCTTGAAGCCTGTGGAAGATCTCATGTTCATGTCTCAAGGTTTTCACTGTTATTTCTCAGAAACTCAAAATTCTGCTAAAAATTCCATGAGAAAGACTGCTCCAAAATCCCTATCTTTTCCATTCCTCCTCTCAGAAACTAACCTTCATTTTTTTCCCTTTTTCCTCCATAAAACTCCTTTGTTTTCCATTTTCCTCATTTTCCCCTTCATAAAATTTCCTTTTCATGGTTTTAAACTCCTTTTGAACTCTGTCGAAACCCTCAGAAACCTTTGAAAACCACTGAAAATCTGTGTAAAAACCCATTTCTGTATTAAGGGTTTAAGTCCCTTGGCTGAGTGTCCAAACCACTTCCCCCATATGCCCTTGTCATAAAAACCAAGCGCCCAACCCTTATAGCGCTAATCGCATCGGAAATATTCAAGTGTGCATGTCTTTTGTGCCATTTCAAAACTCCGATTGCGATCAGCCCCTTTTTTATAAACCCCGGATCGTATTATCATTTCATTTACCCCATAAGCCCGCAATCGGGTGCTAAGTTTTTTTTGAAAATCTATCTCCGATCAATGTTTTCTTTGTAAAATCATGAAACCCACCTTTCCCAAAGTTTTTAATTAAAAACCCAAGTCACATGCTGATATATTACAAATGGGTTGATTGAAAGACCGATGTGCAATCGCATCGGAGAAGTTCAATGGGTTGATCAAAAAGACCCGCATCAAAGTTCCGATGCTATTGGGTCATATATATAAACCCCCCCCCCGCTTTACTCATATGACTTATGCCCAAGTCCGAAGTTAAAAGTCCCAAGCGCTGAATCGCATCGCAAGATTTCAGAATGGTTTGATCGGAAAGACCACGCCTGTTGTTCCGATTGTGATTGGCCTTTGTTATATAGAGCCCTGGGCCCATTGTATCCCATATAACCAAAGGGCCCTGCAATCGAGCGCCAACCGTCGTATATATATTCTCCGTCCCGATCCACTAAACCTTGGTTATTTCAAATTTTGTGGGTTTTTTATAAAATATAAAGGTTTCCGCCGGTACAAAGTTGAAAGGATATCGGCCGTTGATTTTAAACCGATCGAATGGCCAACGCTCAATCGCATCCCCTCTTCCGCGCCCCCCGATTGCGATTGCTTTGATTCAATCCCGTCCGTCTGTTTCCCTGCTAATCCAATGGTCAGCGCTCAATCGCGCCCCAACCTCCGATCGAAATCGCAAGTCCTGTCTTCCGACCCCCGATCGCTCATCCCTCTGATTCAATCTTGTCCGTATGTTTCCCCGTTGATCCAACGGTCATCGCTTGATTGCACTAACCTCCCCGATCGCGCAATCGCATCGGCATTTTCCATCGCACCCTTTGTTTTCTCCCGACCGATTGCGATCTTCCGATTAGATTTGGACCGTCCATGTGTCCAAATCGGACGGTCCCAGATCACTCCCGCATTATTTCATCGCCCTCCGCCTCTACCAAAGGGTTTTCAAAACCGATCTCCACCGTTGATTAGCGCGCGATCAATGGTTCTATTCATTTCTTCCTCCCGCGCCTTTTAAACCTCCTGTCAGTTAATCTCCACCGTTGGATGATGCCATCCAATGGCTTTGCTCTCATCCCCCGCTTTCTAAGAAGTTTAAACCCAATTCCGCAGGATTTCTTAATTTTTTTTTGTGTTTTGCAGGTTTAAAATGGTTTTTCTTGCCATTTCCGAAGAAATCTCAAAAACAGAGGGTGACGATCCTCCGTCTTCTGATCCATCCAAGAAAATTAGTCAAGGGTTTCAAATTATGTTTCATCAGTGTTTTCATGAGGCATTGATGATTTATAAGCCCTGCGCAGCCCTGCACACCAGCAAGAAAGCCATGAATTGAGCACCGTCAAAGAGTATAAATGCCGAAGACAAAAGATATCAGAACAAGAGATTGAAGACCATAAACACAGTTCTCAAGTAAATTAAAGGTGTTTTGATAACGACAAAGACATCTGTCGAGCTGAGAAAACCTCCACCGCCATAAACAGAGGCTAATTGAATCCTCTACAGCCCCTAAAGACATCTGCAGCCTCACAGAAAACCAAAGGTTGCCGAACAATTAATGCTAATCGAGGATCTTATCTCTTAAACTGTCAGCAAAACTATTTTAAAGGATTAAAGACCATTTCAGAAGCATATATTTTCAATCATTAGGCCTCGGGAGGCAGAAACAGAGTTATGAAGCAGATTTGGGAATGATTACGTCCCCGCCTTATGCCCTGCCTGGTTCTCAAAGGTCAAGAGATCGGATTAATCACATAATTAATGATACTTGGCTCCTGGGGAATCCTCCCACCGGCTCATTCTTCTATAAATACTTCTGAAAAATATGAGCAAATGTTGGTCTCTGGACATCTGAATGCATGTAATAGTTATTCTGAAGCTACTGATGCCCTGTCTTGTAACTGAAAGATACACAAGCTGATATGAGAATTTCAAAGCTGTAGAGACCCACCGGGCTTGCTGATTGTAACTGGTTTGAACATCAATACAAGCTGTTGATTCAGGTAATCCTCAATTATGTCAATGGTGATGTGCTCCTTACTGTTAATTTTTATTTTTCTTAATGTTTTCACTCTGTTCACTTTCTCTAATAAAGAGCAGCAAATGTAGAGTTAGGATATACTCTCCACGGTACCCTACTCTTACTGAAAGCTTTATTTCTATGTTTTCTTTATTTGAATGTTCTCTTTGAAGAGTATATTAATGCAGGTTAGTTTAAAAGTACTTCCCTGATCTAGATTTCTCTTTAAAACGAGCCTTATCTGTGTTTTCCTTAGAGTATATTAATGCAGGTTAGTTTAAAAGTGCTTCCCTGATCTAGATTGCTCTTTGTGATTATCATCTGTGTTTCCTTATTGAATATGCTGAAAGCAGGCTAGTTTGAAAGCACTTACCTGATCTTAAGCAGTTCGAAATGTTTTTTAAATGTTTCTGATTGAAATTACTTCAATGCAGGCTAGTTTAAAAGCACTTACCTGATCAATAGAAATACTTTTATGTTTCCCCTTAAGTACATGTTGAAAGCAAGCTAGTTTAAAAGTACTTACTTGATCTTAGACTGTGCTTTGTTCTTCATTTTGTTTGGTCTTTCACTTCCTATCTGTTTCGTTCCATAAAATCGCTTTAAAAGATCCTTTGATATAAGTAACTTGCCCCATGGATCCTTCTTGAATCTTGCTGTCCAATTAAATCCTCCTATGACTCCATAGCCCAATGGGTTAAAACTGTCTTTGCCCTTTTCTGTCAGCCGAATCATTCCTTCATTTGCAGACATATTCACCCTTTATTTTGAACTGCCTTTCATCTTCATCATGTCTTTGCCCAACCAAAAACAAACAAATCAAACCCATGCTCTTCATAACTAGCCTAATATCACAATCTCAGCCTTTGAAGATCACATCTTTTTCACTCATTTATAGAGAGATCTCTCTCTGGATTTAGGAGGGCTAGATCCTTGAATCCCAAAGTGGTATGATGTTACTTCTCTAGTTGGACTTTTTCCAATATTGCTAATTACAAGGTGCTAACAGAACATAAACTCAACTATGACACAACCACCTAATGATGATCCTATACCTCCCGACACTGCCTCTTCAACTCTTGGCAGATAGACACTAGAACAATTTTTACAATAATGTATTTACAATGACTTAGTACAATGATACCTTTACAGTGACTGTATGTAGTGTTGTCCACTTGAAGACTTCATGTGATGAAATTCTTGTTGCTGTTCTACACCTTGGTTGCTGATATTTTCATGCTATCCTCTATTGCACCTTGATTTGCTTTGCTGCCCTAGAAAGTCCAGTCCTTTGCAGCCCTTGACAACACATGATCTATCTTTTTCTTGCCTTCTAGGATCTTGATATTGAATCTAGTGTATCTCTATAGTTTTAGATCCCCAATATCTTATTTTCGGTCCTGTAGTATTCCTCTGAGTTTTATTTCCAATTCCATAGGTTTGACCCAATTTGGATTCTTCCAGAGAGAGTTATGCCCAATCTCTCACAAAACCCTAACTATGGAATTTTTTAGTAGAGCTAACTTGTACGGTGTGCCACGTGTCACTGTTTCTTTATTTGGCTCTGAAACTGATAGCAAGAAAAATATAGTCCGTGCACTATATTCTACTTTTAACATAATTCCTATCCGATACTCAAAGAGAGAGTTATGACGATTTTCCCAATGTCACTTCTTTGAGATGAATTTCATGAGCCTCCAAAAACACTGACTTCCATAGATCATATCTCCGCAAATATTGTGCATCTTGATCTGAAATTTTCACATGAACTTCCTCAGGATTTCGGCTTCGTCTCATAAAAATTTCATATTTTGAACCTTGCAGAAAAAAAGTTAGAGCGAAAATTCCACAATGACCTGTTTCAGATAGCGAAATCCCTTGCATAAGGAGGATATGAGGATCACAATTTATATAAATGCTTAGGTTGAGAGGGGCTTCAACAAGTGAATGTGGGAGGGATTTTAGGAGCTTAAAAAATATTAATTATGACTTTTCAATGACCCATGCCACAACCCCATGGGGTTTTAGCCCACTAACTGGGGTTACAAACTTCAAACATGAATATCTCTCAAACTGTGAAGAACTACGTTGTGTGCCATTTATCAACGAAAAAATGTCGACAAGAAGAAACCATCAAAAGCATTATTGACCCAGAATATAGTAACTTGGTAGGTAAAAATTCTCATGCAATATTGGGGTAGCCCCTGGTGCTGCTTGGATTGACATCAATGACAATCGCTGATCAACAAAGTCTAGGCCATGTTCTCTCTTTTGGAAGATGTTATAGGCCTTGGCCCACTTAATCTGGTTCTTGGGGAATGAGAGGAAGGCTTGGAGCTGGACATCTCCTATAGAGGGACTAGGATTGTTGTCTGTGTCCTTTTCTAGAAATAAATTATGCATGTAAATTTCACATAGAAGGAATTGAACTTGTTCATCTTGATCATTACGACAGTGGACAAACTATTCTATAGTCCTAAAAGTTGTAGAATTTCCTGCCCTGACGGCCTTGACTTTCAGCAGTAAATACCGTTCTGTTAAGAACAGGGCATAGTTGGTGGCCAGTGCCCTGCATGACAGGGCATCATTGTATAGAGAAAAAATTGTAGTGATTTTTTCTTGGCTTGCTCCACCTGCTCTTGTGCCCTTTTTGCCTTTTCTTGTTCTTCTCTGAGCTAGGAAAATGTTTCGTTTTCTGTGGAGGAGAGGTCTATGAATTTATTTAATAGTGCTTGGTGTTATTGTTCTGGCACCACCTCCTTCCTAAATTGTGCTAGCTCATACTGTGCTTGCACTAGTTCATTATGTAATTTATGATTAACAACTTTCTCTACTAGGGGGGCATAGGTAGGAGCTTCCTTTATTTGGGTCTCCTTCTCTTCTGTAGTTTTCTGCTCAGTTTGTGTAGAAGCTTTAATGGTTTTTGCTAGTTCTGTCTGAATTTCAGCCTCAGTAATACCTGCTTGGTTAGTCTGTATCCCAGCTTCAGCTGTATCAACTAAATTGGTCCGTACCTCAGCCTCTGTAGTGGCTACCAATTCGGTTCATACCTCAGCCTCAACGATGTCAGCTAAGTCAATATGCATCTCGGCTTCAACAGTGTTTATCAAGTTGGCAGCTAATTCTGTTTGAGTTCTTGCGGTGGTGGTTTCCTTCTTTGGCTTTCGGGCCCTTCTCTCCTCCTTCAGTTGTTTCCTTATATATTTCACCATTTTCGTTGATCTTTTGTAGGCCCTGCTCAATTTCTTAATCTTCTTTTCGGCTGAATCCTCACCTGACCTGATTTCAGCAGCTGGTGAAGGAGCGGTATTCCCATTTTCAGGGATGGTGTTGCCAACCTCAGGGTTTCCTGTGATGGTGTTTCTTATTTTATCTTTAGAGTTTACTTTTGCATGAGGGTCCCGACTGGGTGGCGCAGTGCTACCTCCCGGTGTGAAAGGGATTGTTTCTATGCTTATGTTTTGCTCCACAGGGACAGTGTCACCTGACTGATTTTCTGATTCCGTTCTCTCCTCTGCCTTCCCTTCGCTATTCATGTCATAATTCTCAAGAGGGGACAGAGCCCCATCATCTTGTGGTTCCTCTTGGTCGGGTAGGACTTTAGTGTGACCAGAATTGCTGGCAATGGCGAACTTATCTATGGGTTCCTCTTGCTCTTCTGCTACCGATGGGTTTCTAGATTCGTATTCTGTCCTCAATTGTTCTAGGACTCGAGCCATTTATTCCTCGAAGTCTTGTAAGGGTGCGTTTTGAGGGTGGGATGGTCATGCCTCCTCTATGAGATCCAAGGTTCCTTGAAGTGTTTTGGACCGTTTTTTCCTGCTTGGTTCTGAGGTTGCAGTTCGGGTCCTTTTTCTTCTAGGTATGTTTACCCTGGGAATCTAAATTTCAGTTTTGCCAGGGTTTATTTCAGGTTCCTGTGTAGCAGGGTTAACAAAATTGTCCCAGGCTATCTGCTACTTATCCAACTCATGTATGATGAGTAGTTTAACTAACCCGTGGTTTCTGACTACTTCTTGGGGATTTTTGGCTCTTCTTAATCGAACAATAGTATCATGCAATATGGAAGTTAAGAAAGCATGAAAATTAACTGAAATATTTTGCTTAATTAAAGCTAAGAGTTTAAGCTGGCGAGGTTTTACCACGTCCTGATGTCCGTCACATGTAATGAACCTTTGGATGAACATCGTCAGTTCCTGCCATGGTTGGTGTAGAGAGGTAGGATTAATCCCTTTCCCTTTTCGTTCCAATGGCTCCTCTAGATCCTGATATGCTGGTACTACCTCTCGTAGGAGGAGATTTCTCTTTGTTCATATTTCTCCTTCTGCTATTATTCCAGAGACTCCAGCAATAATTTCCTCTGTGACTGGTATAATTCGACCCTTGATTCTGGTCTGACCTTCTTGCAGATTTTGCAGAAAATCAATTGAATTTTCCGTATCAAATCCCTATAATCGGTGTATGTATGTCAACCAACCGGCTTGCTAGAGGATGGCGCTAGCTGCATCTAAAATTGGAAAGTTTACAGGCTTGTTTCGAAGGGAATTTCCTCCCATAGCTAGTGTGCTTTCCTGGGTCTCTTCTTCTGATTGTATTCTCTCTCGGCTCTGTGGTTTCGACTGAATGTTGTATGTAGGTGAAAGAGAAATTGCGGTTCTGCGCAGGTAACTTCATGCTTTAATTACAGTATTCCTCTGGTATTATCAATGTATCTAATGGTATTTGTGCAGAAATTTTGCATGCTTTCCAATTTAAGACTAATTAGACCCCCTCCATCGAAGAAAGGGAACCCACGTCCTCAAGTATAAGAGGGATTTGGCCAATCATGAATGCGAACATGGGAACATCAAGATTTGGTAATAATGACCTATACGTGAAGGAGAAGGTCATGGCTTTGAAGCTTTAGGGGGTTGAGTAATTACTAGCATACGTAGTGAAAAGGTCAGATTTGGAAGTTTTTCCATAATTGCATCTTATGCGGAAGTGAACGGAAAGGGAGAGGATATAGTATAACTATTATTATGATATGATGTCTTTCTTCAGTAAAAATTTATGACGGAAGCAAGACTGAGACAGGTAATGATTGGTGCTACCATCCTAGGGTTCAAATATGTAAGCATATCTCTGTTAGTTATTCATGTGGTAGATTATAATTATCACTAATTCGGAAAGAGGTTAGGAAGAAGAATGGAAGATATGTATATATAAGATTAATCGCTAACATGAAGCATACTTTCATACCATAAGCAGAGCTATCATTGCCAAGAAAGTGCTCAATAGCCTCGACAGGTTGTTATTTTAACCCAAAATAATGAGCTAGGATGAGCTAGAATCCTTATGTAAAATAGTGATTCGCCAATTCTAGAGAGATCACCATGATGCATGATAGCCATATAACCATAGTGCTACCACCGTAGGTTTTAGCAAGGTGATCGCTGGTTCGTGATGAGACCTCCGTCCTTCAAGAAAAACAGATAAGAAGATCATTACCCGGTGTGGTGTCCATTGTGGGCATGTCACTTTCTAAGCTCTTATGAATGTGGTTGGTTGGCTCAAGATGAGACCCCCTATCCTCTCTTGAAAATTTGCATAAGCATGTGATTTTTTCAATCATAACATTTTGATTTATAAGGAGGTCACCGTGAGTAAAAACAATTGAATAATAGGATGTAAAAACAAGGTTATTCAATTTGAACAACAACTATTCAATTGGATTGAACAACAGTTGTTTGGAAAGTTTGAACAACAGGGGGAAAAAAGCAAAACTAGGCTGTTCAATCTAGTCGAACAGTAGCCGTTCTCTGATTGACCAACAGTTGTTCAATTGGATTGAACAACAAAAATAATGAAAACACAAGAACACTACTGATCAATCTGGTTGAACAACAATCATTCGGTGATTTAACAACAACCGTTCAAGAAATGAACAGCGGGGAAAAAATAAAAACACAAAGACACGGCTGTTCAATCCAGTTTAACAACATTCGTTTGACAATTGAACAGCAATCGTTTGAGGATTGAACAGTGGGGAAAAAATAAAAACGCAAAAACATGGCTGTTCAATCCGGTTCAACAATAGTCATTCGAAAATTGAACAACAACCGTTCGATAATTGAACAACGAGAAGGAGAAAAATAAAAATACAAAGACACGACTGTTCAATCCGGTTGAACAGTAGCTGTTTGAAGATTGAACATCAGCCGTTAAAGGATTGAACAACAGAAAAAAATGCAACTCACGGTTGTTCGATCCGATTGAACAAAAGTTTTTCAATTGGATTGAAAAGCAGCCGTTCGAGAATCGAACAACGAGAAAAATAGAAACACAAAAACATAGTTATTCAATCCGTTTGAGCAATAGATGTTCAATTGGATTGAACAAAAACCATTTAGGGATTGAACAACAAGAGAGAAAAAAAAAACGCAACTCTCAAGAAGATGAGAGGAGAAAAATTGTGAGTATGAAGAATGTACAACAAATTAAAGAAATTATATACATTATTTACAAATGATGGTAGAAAAATTCTCATGTACTTGAGTATGTGGGGTTATCACCCCTTTGTGCCACAACTTGGATGGTGGGATTGTTTCGTACTTATTGGCAAAAATATTCTTTCGTGAGATGTTTGCGATAAAGGTGTACTATGTGCCTGTTGACTCTAAATGTTGAACCAAACCCATCTATGGTGGTCAAGGTGAGTGTGTCATTGTTGTGTACTTCATGAATCTCATATGGACCAAGCCACCTTGTTTGTAATTTACCTGGAAAATCTTGGAATCTGGAATCACAAACGAGTGCCCAATCTCCTTTTTGAAATACCTTCTTCTTGATAAGGTTTTCATGCCACTTAGCTCGCTGTTGTTGGATGATTGTTGTGCGTTGCAAGGCTAGTAGTTGTATTTTGTCTAGTTCATTTATTTGTTGGAGTCTTCTAGCTTGGGCTTATGTTAAGTCGAACCCTACTTCCTGGGTTGTTCTCAGGGTTTTGATTTCGAATTCAATAGGGAAAATAGTTTCTCTCCCAAATACTAGTTGATATGGTGAATATCAAATGGTGTTTCACCAGGTTGTATGATATGCCCATAAGGTTTCTGGTATTCTAGTGGCCCAATCCTGGTGATGTGCTGATACCGTTTTGATAAGGATTGCCTCCAGGACTTTGTTGGTGCTTTCGACTTGCCCATTTTCCTGCGGGTGGTAAGGAGACGTAACTCTATGGATGATATGGTGATTCCTTAGGGTGGCTGTAATTTTATTACCTATGAATTGTGCCCCCCCCATTAGTTATCACTTCTCGTGACAATCCGTATCACATAAATAGCTCGAAAAGAAAATTAATCACCGATTCATCTGTGGCTCTTGACAAGGCCACTGCTTCTACCCGTTTGATTACATAATATGTGGCAACCAACATGTAGACTTTCTGGTTTGATGGTGGGTTGAATGGTCCAACGAAGTCTAGTGCCCATCGTTCGAATGGTTCTACCACTAATTGTGGTTGTAGAGGAATTTCATCAGCTTGTCTTGGGCGGCCCATTCTCTGGCAGCTATCACAGTCCTGGACATATTTTTTTGCGTCCTTCAAAATCGTAGGCCAATAACAGCCTAATTGTAACACTTTATGCCCTGTTCTGCGTTCTACTAAATGACTGCCACAAGGTTCATCGTGATAGCCTCGTAAGATGTCATAGATTTCGTCTTCTCTTATGCATCTGCGTATGTGCATGTCGGCCCCTGTATGGAAGAGGTATTCACCGATCCTAGAGAATATTGCACTGTGTTGTACAATTAGTTTTCATTCTCTTGATGTTAAATGTCTGGGCGGCTTCCCTACTGCCAGATAATTTGCGATGTCTTCATACCATTGTGTTTTTAATGCTACAAAAAATAGATGTTCATCAGGGAACTGATCATCAACTGCTAGGGTGTCGTCCGACTTTGGAACCCTGGACAGAAAGTCTGCGACTATGTTTTATTTTCCTGGATGATCTTTGATTGTTATATCGAATTCCTATAATAACAAAAACCAACGAGTTACTCTCCCATTCCTGATTGGTTTATTGGCTAAATATCGAATGGCAGAGTGATCAGTATACAGGAATAATTGATAACTAGTTATATAGTGCCTAAATTTATTAATAGCATAATTGACAGCTAGGAACTCCTTTTCGGTTACGGTATAATTTAATTCGGCAGGAGTGAGGTTTTTGCTAATATAATAAATGGCATAAGGTTTTTTATCTTCTTCTTGGCCAAGGACTGCTCCTATCGCTGTGTTGGATGCATCTGAAGAGATGTGAAAAGGAAGTTTCCAGTTAGGTACTCGTAGAATCGGTGCTGTCGAGACCAGTTCTTCAAATCTACAAAAGCGGTGTCACATTTGTCAGTCCAATGGAATTCAACATTTCCAGTTAATGCATACAAAGGTGCAGCTATTTGTGAGAATTTTTTTATAAATCTGCGATAATATCATGCATATCCCAAAAAAATGCGTACCTCTGTCTGTGTACAAGGTGTGGCTAATAGAAGGATTAACTCTGTAAGAAAAAGTACCCCATGGGTAGGTAAAGGTTATCTTATCCTGATCTTTGAGAGATATTTGGATTTGATTGTAACCATTGAACCCGTCAAGGAGGGAAAAGAACCGTTTCCCTACCAATGTGTCCAGGACCTGGTCAATGAAGGGGAGGGGGAAGTGGTCTTTCTGCGTTGCTTTATTCAATTCTCTGTAATCTACGCAGATTCTCCATTTCCCATTATTTTTAGGGATGACTACCAGAGGGGAGACCCATTTGCTATCTGAAATAGGATAAATGAAATTCACATCTAATATCTTTTGCAGTTCCTCTTTTACAATCTCTTTTAAGTGCGGGTTTAGCCATCGCTGAGGTTGCCAAATGGGAAGGATTTCCTTATCGGTATAAATGTGATGGGTGCATAGCTGAGGGTCTAAACCCTTCATGTCTGGGTAATCCCAAGAAAATTCCCCTTGATACTTCCAAAGGACTTTTATGAGCTTTTGTTTTTGGTCATCATCCAAATTGCCATTAATATTCAAAATCTTTCTTGGCTCAATTTCAATAGGTATGGTGTTACGTACAACGGTTGTGAGAATATGTTGATCCTTAAGGTCTGTCACAAAATCCTCTTGAGCTTCGTCTTCGAGGACTGTTTTCAGCATTTGACATTTAAAATTTCTAGATGTGGGTGGCTGACTCATAAAATTATTGATTATGTCATCTTCAGTTTGATCCTTAAATTTAAGAGCTTCCACTAGCGCCAGGGGTGAAAGAATGTTTTTCTCCCAGTATGTACATGGGTGCTTGTGAACTTTTACCATGGGTAAGCTTGGTTTGGCAGGTGGATATATAATGATATTTTTTATAGAATCCCCTATAGTGATAGTCATGTTGCCCATTTGACAGCCTATGTAAGCATCGACTGTGGCCAACCAAGGTCGCCCAAGAATCAATGGGTGCCCGTCCATCCTGTTCTTTCAATTAATAACTAAAAAATCAGCTGGATATTCCCATGAGTCCACAGATACTAGGATTTCTTGCACTATTCCTTTCGGTCTGATAACAAACCTGTTAGCTGATTCCAGCAGTGTAGACGTAGGTTCTAAAGCTGATATGCCCAGTCTTTTGTAGGCCCTATAGATAGGATGTTAATGGTTGCCCCTAAATCGACCAATGTGTTTGGAAATGAGTGGCCCGATATTTGTACAGTCACAATGGGATTTCATAGGTCTTCATATTTCACGGGTGGTTTCTTACCCAGTAAAAAATCAGATAGCACCCCTACCACATGAACGGTGGGTGCAACCTTTGTTTTGTTTACTTCCTTTTTCCCACATAGTTCTTTGATTGTCTTTGCATAGATGGGAATGTCTTGGATGGCCTAGAGGAGAGGAATTTTGATACAGAGGTTTCTCAACTTCCCCAAGATGTCAAAGTTTGGAGAGATTATCGGTCTGGGCAGAGTTAAACTTTCAGGGAATGGAGGCAGAGACATCCTAAGTTCTTTAGGTCCCTGTTGGTCAATCGTTTCTTTATCTTTGCCTACCTCTTTCCCTGTTATATTTTCTTGGCTAGGTTCTGTTGAAGTCTCAATTCAGGACTGAGGTGGAGTCGTGGCTTCTATAGGTAAGATAGTGCGTCCTGATCTCAACCTTAGTTCATTGTACTATTTCTGTTTAGTGCTAGAATTTGGATTTTCTATGATCTGAATTAGTTGAACCGGTCTGTTTTTGGGATTAGGATTGGGCTGGGATGGTAATTGGGGGCATATGATAGGCTGTGGGTTATGCTGAACTAGGTATGGAGCTGGCAGTGTAGGTTGATTTTGAGTTCCTGCCCCCATTGGTAGGTTGTTGATTCCCAGGGGTCGCTGCCAATTCCAATTAGTGTTTTGAGGAGGAGGGTTTGGCCACTGGGCTTGATATGGTACATTTTTCCAATAAGGGGGAGAACAAGGAAAGCTTGGACAATTGTTCCCTGATGACGGTTGTGTAGGCCAGGGTGGTATAGGAATTGATTGGTTTGGCCAAGTATAAAAAGGATTTTGATTCTACCAAGCTGCTACAGGGTTTTTCTGGTTAAACTGCAAGGATGAAAAGAAGTGAGGCAGGTCTTGTGGCATCCCTGGTCGTGCCTGCCATTGTCGACGCTGATTCATTAGGTAGACTGGTTCTATTTCTTCCTCTACTTCCTTGTAAACTTCTTTCAGCCCAGGAAGTGAAGGACATTGGTCTGTGGTTTGATCCTTAGTGCAGATGGCACAAGTCTGAACCATGTCTAAAGGGCATTCCCTTTGGTTGTGCTTCTTCTGACATCATGGGAAAAACACGGCCAAGTTTTGTTCTACTATAGAATGTTTCTACTTGGCTTGTAAAACATCAAGCTGCGTTGTCAAGGTATCCAAAATGTCAGTTTTGAATTTTTCCAATAGATTTCCAAACTCTGCTCTAGTTACGTTGCCATTGGACTACTTAAGATATTTTTTTCATAGAATCACGCCCAATTGGCCGATTGCACGCGCTACCCCAAGAGAATTTAATACACAAGGAGATAATCTCATCATATTCTTCTTGGTAAATATCTCCTTTCCCCATTATGTTAAGCGTTTCAACCCATTGTTCCTTCATTCATTTAATCATCGTGGCTTTTAAGATGTCCTTGGATAACGTGGTATATGGGGACCTTTGTAAATTGTATTAAAATATTTCTACATACTCTTCTAATGTTTCATTGTCTTTTGTAGACATATTGAAGATTTCATCTTTTAGGTCTTGAGTTCGGCAATAGTCTTGATATTTGTTAAGGAAAATGTTCTTCATTTTATCCCAGTTATTGATGGTTCCCCCACCTAGTCCCATGAACCAGCGTAGTGCTATTCCTTTCAAGGTAGAGGGAAATAGTTTCAGCTTCTAAGGATCAGTGGGGTAGTCGTACCCCCTACATAAGACATCAAATTCAAATATGAATGCATCAGGATCTTCCGTAGTCAAACCATGGAAGGTGGGAATGTTGTGCAAGGGAATGGATTTCATAGGGACGTTTGCAACATGATCAACAATGGGGTATTCCAATGTTGATGTCTGCCTCTGATTCTGATTTTGATTATTTTCCATTTGATCAAAGAGGTGCCAGAAATCTTCAAGGATTTATTGTTCTAGAGGAGCGATCCTGGGGGGTTTGGGAGTTGAATGCAGTGGAGGCTTTACAATGCTTCCCTAATATAGGATCTTGAGTACCTCTGTCTCGACCACTCTTTCAGGTGATTTAGGTTCTGGAGCTTCTATTTGAATTATGCCGCTAGTTTCTCCTTCCCCTTCTTGTAAATTGAAAGAACCTCCCTCTCTTGAAGGGTCAGTGCCTATATGATCGGTAGTTTGAAGGCTTCGTTCAGATCCTTCTATTTCACTGTGAATCTCGACGTGGGATATAGATGGTGAGGCTACGACTTTAGGGAGTGTGATAGTACTTTGAATGGAAATAGTTCTAGGTCCTATGGATGCCTGAGATTCAGCTTTCTTAATGATTTCATATATATATGTTGTTCTTGCAAGGATCACCGGTCCTTGGGATTGTGAGGATTTTTGAGAGTTATTTCAAATTGTTTCTATCATTTTCTTCCTAGTCATAAAACAAGAGCACCTATTCTACTAGTCTTTGAACAATTTTGCTGAGAAGCGGGCTAGAGAGCAAGAATTTTTCTTACCGGCATGCAGGTTCTTACCTCTCATTTTAATACCCAATTCTTCACAGAAATGGAGAAAGATGAATAAAGGATATCACTCTTAACACTCTCCCCAGCAACGGTGCCAAAATTTTTTTCACAGAGGTGGCTTATTATAGGCAACCTTAGTGTTTCTCATTTAATTGTCAACCCGAGGTAAGTCTTCTTATTTCAAGAGTGTCAGCACAATATATGCAAGTGAGATCAGCTGATAGTTACTCTCTGCTATTTATGAGAAAGGATTATCTAATCTTCTGAACTCAATCAACTTAAAGAGGAATGGTTTGATAGATTATGGCTAATTATTATGTCTAGCTTAGAAAAGAGAAACCTATGATTAAACAACATAATGATAGTTTGAACAACAATCTTGATGAACTAAACAACAATCTAAATGAATTGAACAACATTATTAATGAATTGAATAGAAATCGAAATGAAAGTAATCTAAATGAAAGGAACAACAATTACCTATATAATTTTGCAATGGAATTCTCTTTGTAAACTGACTAATTAACGTTAATCAACAATTGGACGTCTCAGTGTGTTGAAAGGACGATTTAATCCACAAAGACAAGTAATCATTGAGAAATAATTATCCTACGATTTGTAAATCGATTGAAAAGGTGTTGGAAGAAAATGGAAATATCTAACAGCTATGAAGCATTATTATACAAACCAGAAGATACGAATGTGATTATTCTGAATCAAGAAGTACAAATGATAAACTATTCTGAAGGAAGAAAAACTGTAACTTTATTGAGTAGAAAAATATTTTACAACCGCATCAGATAACTGAACATGGATTCTCTAACTAACTCACAGCATAGAATTTGGCGAAGAAACTCCCAGGTGTTGGGCCCAGACCACTAGAAGTTTTAATGCGATGAAAACCTCAAAAGTTAATTGTTCAAAACATTAAAACTCAAAAGATAATACAGGAATATAATCTGATAGCTTTGTCTTGATGCGCTAGTTACAGAGGGAAAATTCCTATTCAGCTCCCTATCTAGTTCGTCCCTAGCCCTTTTAAAGGCATTTTCATGCAATGAGATAGTGTTCTCCAAACGACAGCCACTACGCGTGGCTATCGTTTCAGTCTTCGAGCTTGAATCCGTCTCTTTTCCTTCTACCGGCTCATACATTCGTGTCTGTCAGGTGTCTTCCGTTTGCCGTTGGTTCAGCTGCTCTGCCTTCCTGCATACAGAGATACAATAAGTCAAATTTCTGTTATAGAAATGTTCCTTTTTGTCGTTATCTCAATTGCTCTGATTTTCATAAATTTTTTCTTTCTTTATTTTCAAAATAAGGAAGAATTCCTAAGACTATGCCATAATTCGAAGTAATTATAGGGTGAAAACATACCTTAATTATGGCCCAACAGGGGGTATGAGACAAATATAAGAAGATGCACCAATATCAGAAGGATAAATTGGATCAGAACTGAGGTAAGAGAATATCCTAATCTATCAAATATGAATGTTGTGAATACCTTTATTTCCAGGATAGAAGATAAAGTACCAGTGAACCATAGGGTCCCACTCATGGATGTGGCTTTACAATCCACATCAGTAAGGTGGTGGAGAAACCACCGCAATGCCCTGTCACAGTGGGACCAAGTTGCAGCAGTGTTGAGGTCTAGGTTCAAGGAAGAGGAAGGACCATAATTCACTGAAAAGTACCAAGGGGACTCTGACCCCAGAAAACATTTAATATTGTGAGGAGCAATGGAAAAATGCAGGTTACTTAGAAGAATTGTGGGTACACAAATTTGTACATTCACTGGATTTGATTCTGCAAGCTTGGTACCTAACTGAAGAGAAGAAAAGGGGAACCAATACTTGGCAAACAATTGCGGATCAATTTACGAAATACTTTTCCTTTGAAGGAAAAACACAACCAGTCAATCAAGCATTGCACGCCATTAAAAGGGTACTATTATTTCCAGAGATTTAGGAGGATGAAGACCAACCGCTCCCAAACCAAATCATCAGAGAGTCAGTAGCATGCAAAAAGATAAATAGTGAGATGGATGATGATGATTTAGAAGATCTTAGACATCTATATTTCGAAGAAAAAGAAGGGTAGTGGGATGTTCAAGAAGAACCGACAACAGAAGGAATTCATCTTGTACCATTGGAAACCAAGAAGCTGAACATCAGGACACCGGAAAAGCCCAAACTTTCATCAATTGGCGACTACTGAGATGCCGAAACGACTAAGGAGATATTTAATCTACTACAGGAATATGAAGACTTGTTCCCATCCTCAGTAGCAGAATTGAAAGGAATAAAAGGAGACATGGGGGAAATGCATATAATTTTGAAGCCCAACGCAAGACCAGTAAAGCACAGACCATATCGTTTGAATTCACGAGTGAAAGAAAAATTCAAGGTAGAGGTTGATAAAATGATAAAGGCAGGGTTGATATTCCCAGTGGAAGAAGTAGAGTGGGTAAGTCCTATAGTCATAAAAAGTAAAAAGGAAAAGTCTGAAATTCGAGTTTGTGTTGACTACAGGAACCTGAACAATGCATGCATACATGACCCATTCCCCATTTTGTTCAGTGACGAGGTTCTCGACAATGTTACGGGGAACGAAGATTATTCATTTACGGATGGATTTTCAGGATACCATCAAGTAAGGATAGCTGAAGAAGATAAGAATAAGACAACCTTCACAACTAAATGGGGCTCATTTTCATATCATGTAATTCCATTCGAGTTGAAAAACGCACCAGCAGTATTTTCAAGCATTGTTATAGCAGCATTTCAGGAATATATCCATAAATTCTTGGAAGTTTATATGGATGAATGGATAGTTTACATCCTGTTAAAGAGCCATGCAATGTTATTAAGGATCATGTTTGACAGATGTAGGCAACTCCATATTTCATTAAACCTCGAGAAGTGCATCTTTGCATTACCCTTTGGGACGCTACTACGACATGTTGTATGAAAATAGGGGGTTTGTGTCGATCCAACAAAAGTGGCAGTTATAATCAACATAGAGGCACCAGAAACCATGAAGCAGTTAAGGTCGCTACTAGGCCACACTGGATACTATAGGTGATTCATCCGTAGCTATGCGAAGATAACAGCCCCATTGGAGAAGCTATTGCGGAAATTGGAACAATTCATTTGGACCAACGCCTGTACTATTGCCCTGAATACCTTGAATGAAAAATTGGCAAGCATGCCCATATTAGTTAATCCTAATTGGGATAAGAAATTTCATGTCCACATTGATGCTTCCAGCATCTCACTTGGAGAAGTTCTGGCTCAACCAGGAGATACTTCAGTTGATCACCCAGTTTATTTTGCAAGTCATAAGTTATCAACAGCTGAAAGGAACTACACCACAACAGAACGAGAAGCTTTACAAATGGTGTATTCCCTTCAAAAAATTTGCCGCTACCTATTAGGAGGAATGTTTAAATTTTTCACAGACCATTCAGCTTTAAAGTACCTAGTTAACAAACCAGTCCTGGAAGGAAGGATTTGTAGATGGCTCCTATTGTTTCAGGAGTTCACCTTCGAGGTGATAGTGAAGCCCGGGAGGCCGAATGTGGGTCTTGACCATTTGTCAAGGCTAGAAAATGGAGAAAATGGAGGGTCCCTAGATGATCAGTTGCCAGATGCTGATCTTTTTAGAGTAGAAGCCATCCCAGACTACTTATGTTACACCATTTTTTGGTCATCTAACCTATTATCATTAGATGGACCCTAGTACACCATGTAAGACCAATTTTACCCTAAGTAAAATTGCTTTCACTATGTAAAATAACTTAATAAAACACATTTATTAGGTTTTTATGGTCTAAATAGGAAACCCCAAAGGGAAATATTAAACAAATCTATATTTGTTTGGTTTTCCTCATGGAATAATTAATTAAACAGTAATTTAATTATTATTCCTGGTCATATTTAACCCAAAACAAGGAAATTAATTAGATGAATCCTTATTTATCTTATTATTTTCTAGGAATAATTATTTAAACCTTATTTAAATAATATTCCTTGTTAAATTTGACTAAATCATTTATAAATAATTGAATAAATCATTATTTATTTAATTATCATTCAACCACTTCCTTAAAAAGATAAATAAGTCATTTATATAATTATTATTTACAAATAAAGGGATTTGACCAAGTCAAATTCCTTTCCCCTTCAACAAATATAATAAAATATTCCATAAAAGGTGGATCTAGATTTGGTTAATATTATTTTAATCATGCACCAAGATCTAGAATGACCTAATATTTTGTTATAAATAGAAGGGTTTTTCCTACCATTCACTACCTTTTGTTGCCTCTTAGATCACTCTGGATCTATACTCTTGGTCTGACTTTGAGCCATTATCATTGTCATATTTTCTATTATTTTCTTTGTGAGCTCCCTTTGAGTTCTATGTTTGTCTGGGTTTTCTACACCAACAAGAGAGACAAATTCTAGATCTGAAGTGCTGAGGACTTCCAAGAACCCATCCCATTGAGGAGAATTGGAAACACCTTTCTTTTTTTTCTCCCAGGTGCCATTAATATAAAATTGTTCAAAAAATATTGTTCTTGTCTTGTCTATTGGATGCATGGAGCAAAAACTTATTTTTACTGCTTAAATTATTTTTATGCATAGATCTAGGTTTTTGCAGCATTTTTCTAGATTAACTAACTATAGATCTGAATATATTAGCCGCCATATTTTGTTGTTAGGGTTGTTTGTTATTCACAACTAAAGTGGTCTTTTTTCGTACACTTCGAATCAAGATTCATACTAAAAACTGGCGACTCCACTCGGGTTCTCCTTTTACTCTCTGACTCCTCTTCTGATTCATTGGGTTCTCCTTTTACTTCTGGTTCTCCCCCTATCACCTTCACTGTGTCTATTCTAGGGCCTAACGCTAGCGGTAATCCCGGCCCTACTGCTGGGAATGTTACTAGCAGAACCGCCACAGGAACTACCTCGGTTGTCCCCCTGCTCCCTTACATGGCAGGCCTCAGTCTCCCCGATTTCAATCAGTTGAGAAATGAACCTATCCACCATGATGTCGTTTTGCCTGCTATGCCAACCAAGCTCCCCTTCGACATTCCCAAGTTTGAAGGCCTTGCTGGAGAAGATCCCTCTAACCATATCCGATCTTTTCACATGTGGTGTTCATCCAATTCCATTACCGATGATTCCATCTGTCTTCGGTTGTTCCAATGCACGCTTATAGGTGAAGCTTCTAAGTTGTATGTTGATCATACCTCCTCTTCCCATACCTCCTTTGCGACCATTGCCCGAGCCTTCTTATCTTATTTCTAGCTCCCTCTCCGATACGACACTGGTACCGAACTCTTAACTTCTTTCCGTCAATCATCTGTGACCATCCTTTCCGATCATGTTCAGGAATGGCGGAGAAGAAAGAGCCTGTGTCGAGCTCCTACCTTTGAAGATCGGGTCTACATGGACTCGTTCCTTAGATCTCTCTTACCTGCCATCGGCAAAGATGTCGCATCGCATTTTCCTCAAACAAAAAAAGCCGCCCTCCAAATAGCCTTGAAATATGACATGATCTATGCTCAGTCTGGTTATGTTTATACCATCTTTCTTGACCTCCCTAGACCTAGTGGCGCTAATTCCCTGGGGGCATCTCACTCTGCCGATGGTATCGTTGGAGCTCTTTCTCATCCATACGCTAAACCTCCTATGGGCTATGGTCTCCCTCCGGGAGGGGCCAGCACCTCCAGCAATTCCCCCCCTCCAGGTAGCATGTATCTAGGATACGGCATGCCTCATCCTTTTGCCCAACCTCCTTCTTACCTCAATGTTGCCCAACCTAACCATTATCCTTATCCATAGCCTGGTGCCCCAGCTCCTCCAGCATTTTCACCTCCGCCTCCCTTGCCTTCTCAACCCCAGCAACAGAAACTACCACCCCTCAGGGGAAAGTATTTGCACAGTAGGGCACAATTAATCCTCCTTCTTCTCAAAGGAAGAGGAAAGGCAATCAAAACCAATTTTCCCCTGGTACTCATGGACCCAATCCTCAAGTTATTGACTCTAACACTGCTAACCAACAACAGGGCACTCAGCCCAAGCCAGATAGGCCTATTCGTACAAATAAGCCTTGTTCATGTTGCAGTGTTTATGGCCATTACACTCATGATTGTCCCCTTTTACCACAGATGCAGTAGATGTGGGAGTCTCAAGCCACATTGTGAGGACAGCATGCCTCCCCTACTACTCCCCCCGATGTGGCCACTACTCAACCGGCTGTGTTTACCAATCCTTTCCCCCAGCAAGGATTCATGGCTACCCAACCACTTGACGGATAGGTGGCCCCTCAACCTTCCTCCTTTGTTTCCTCCGATTACCAGATCCTCATGATGAATTTTGATCAACCTCTAACTATCGATCTTAACCTTCAAACTCGATCCCGTCGGTACCCCAAGCCTCCCGCTCCATCTGTCCCTGAGTCCCCTTCTTCAGGTTCTACAGAGCCTCTTTCGACATCCAATGGTCCCTTACATATCCCTCAGCCCAAAGTTGAGATTCATTGCAAGTTTCCTAATGGACCATTACGCCGAAATGCTGCTTCTGGTCAACCTGCTCATTCATATAGCATAGTAGATGATTTGGCACAATCTCCTGCTGCCATTTCAATGCTGGAACTCCTCCAGTTGTGCCCTTCTCAAAAGAAGGCTCTACTATTAGCCATGGGCGCTGTAGATCCTGCTGATGACCAATTGATTGTTTTCGACGCCCATCAATCAGAACATCCTCCCCTCCCTGCTTTCGTAGCTTTCCAAATCCCAGTCAAAATCCAGAATGCTAACGTGTCTCGGTGTATCATTGATAAGGGGGCATCCACCTATGTGATGTCCGCTTCGGTTTGGAAACTGTAACTCATATCTCCTGAGTTGGCCCCTTCCACGCTCACCCTTCAAGCGTGGGATAGCCACGCCTCCCAGCCCATTGGCCTATTCTGTAATTGTCCTATCACTCTTGCGGGCAAGACGGTTTGTGTTGACGTTGAAGTCATCGATGCCTGTCTTGATTACAACATTATTTTGGGGCATAGCTACACCTATGCCATGTCTACTGTCCCATCCGCGGTCCACCGCAAGATGTTTTTCCCTCATAATGGAAAGAGTCACCATTGACCATTTGACGTATCATGAGCCAAAATCTCAGACCTCCCCTGAGACGAACATCTCTTCTCTGACCAATAAGTAAACCGTCGATTCTTTAACTAATGTCTCTCCCGACGTCTACAAAGACTCCTCTTTGCTTGGAACCTTCCCTGGTCTTCCTCCTCCCTCCACCTCGCTTGTTGCAACCTGCTCCTAGCCCTTCATCTCAGCCATCCAGACCTCCTCCTTCTAGCCCTTCTCCTATAGATGGTACCCATGAGCCCATTTATCCTCCTGAGATGGTTCCACCAAGCCTCAACCATCTTGGAGTCGTCCCTCCGGGTCATTACCCTGCTGGTCAGATACCTTTCCTTGCTCCCCCTCCCGTAGTCTATTCGGTTCCCATCATGGCCACCCTTTCTCTCCCCAACCTGCCCCTAGGTATTCCTGTCTGGTACATTGACCCTCTAGCTACTACCCAACCCGGTCACCCCAAACCCTACCTTGCTTTGACATCGGTTCAACCGGTTCCCCTCACTTCTTCCATTGCTATAGTGCCACCCCCACCTCAACAGGACCCTTCTCCTGTTGTGAAAGCTCCGGGAAAGAAAGGCAAAGCTCGCAAGGGGGCATCCAAAGACAAGAACACCCCAACTGACCCTGCCCCTCCTCCACCCCCTTGCGCCTTGTGTGATGTAGTCAGTCATGCCACCCATACTTGTCCCGAATTGCCCCGTATTAAAACCATGGTTAAAGTCGCATTCCCTGAGTCTACGGCCCTGAACCCTCTGTTCCTTCTTCTTCTGGAGCCAAGAACCAAAAGACTATTCGCAACAACAAACCATGTGCTCTATGTGGTGTCCATGGCCATTATTCCCACCATTTTCCCCAACTGACGCATTACCGCACCTCTTTAGAAGTAGTTCAAGAGTATGAGGTTGAACAAAATCAATCGTCCTCTCCCATAATTGCGCAGTATGCTTCAGGTCAGCTTGAAGATCTACCCGCTCCCATTGGCATTCCCCCTCCTGATGTCGAGATGACAGAACCTGCTACCACCATCCTCTACCTATCATCATATGTGAGAACCTCGGGGAACATTCCCTTTGAATCCTCCCATATTGTTTCGCTCAACCCCCCTTCCGTGACCACCCTGGGCTCAACATCATTTGACCATTTAGTTACTTGTTCTTCCGTCATCCCCCGTGATGATCTGTATGTGAGCCTTTCTTCCCATGCTGATGATTTAGGTAGCTTCGCAGTGTCATGTGGTTTCCCTTCCCCTCATCATCCCCTTTTTTCCCGTCACGATGTCCTCCTGGAAGCCTTCTCCACCCCTGACACCATCTGTATCTATGTTGACCTCCGCAGCATGAGCACCAGCTATACCTCCCATAGCCCTCATACACCACCCTCTAGTTGGTATATGAGTCATAGCCATCCTACCCAGACCACTCCCTCCCGCAGTTATCGTTTGATGTCTACTTTGCACTCACGCTGCCATCATTGTTCTTCCCCCTCCCATTTATTGTCTTGTGACACTATTCCCCAGAACCTCCCGTCCACACCCTATATCGGTTACGTTGATGGTGCGAGTCGCTATTCCCAGAATCTAGCCTTAGAAATTTGGGCCATCTTTACCCCCTTGCATGCACTTGTTCTCTCGAATGGGGTATGCATTGGTACTGCACCAATAATCAGGCCGAATATGATGCAGTGCGTGGTCTCTTAGCCGATGCCCTCTCTCATTGCATCCTCCATCTACACGTTCATTTAGATTCCCTGCTTCTTGTCATGCAACTAAATGGTGTCTATCGCGTTTATAATCCTATCCTTTTTAGATGATATTTACGAGTGAAACTTTTGATACGTAAATTTGAAATCATTACTTTCAGTCATGTACCTCTAGCACAAAATCACTACATAGATAGCATTGTAAACCATGTTCTAGATTGGCATTTATCACACGCATTTCATACAATACAATAACATTCAAAATCATCCAAACGATGCATATCCATAATATGTGTCGTATAAAATGTTTTTAGAATCCATCTACTCTGATACATATGACATGCCCATAGCATGTTACAAAAAACAAAACTCAAAACTGGGGCACCACTTGCCCCTACATACACATTAGGGGGCACCACCTACCCCACACCTAATCACTATATGGAGGATCCTGAGCCAATGGCTCTGCTCCCGCAGCTTGTAGATTGCACATCCCTGACTGGCCATCGCCATGCGCCACATGACACCTCGCCATTCCAAGGGTAGACCAATACATGGCTTTATGTACTGGTCGTCTAAGTCTTGCCAACCACGCTTTGAAACACTAGTCAATAGCCTCTCACATCTATGACGGATGTCCTCTAGGAGGGTGGCCGCATCCTCATTCTATGTCACTCTCGATCCACTGGGGCCTGCAGCTCCTGATACTGCAGGTCGTCCCATATATCCGGCCGGTTTTACTGGAGCTATATCTGCATACCAAAAGTACATGAATCAATACCATATATACTATTCAGAAAATTTAACATGCACATAAAATATTAGTAACTTTTCACTTACTTGGGGGCCCCCATACTCGACTAGGCAGAAGTGGTAGGTCTGGATCCTCACAATAACTCATCCCACTATAAGGATAGTCGTCTATGTACAACGACATTTGATCCCAATGGGAAAAGAACTCAGGTTGGAACACCCATCCGACCACCCCTCCTCCTCCTCTGCAAAGTAGTCGCCCCCACCGGCACATCCTAAGCTCTCTCGGGCCCCCATCTAGGAGTTATATATGAGGTCACAAGGTCGGGATCTTCTCAAAAAAGGAGCACAATAAGGTCCCATACACGCAATCATGGTTTACTTGCCGCTTGCAAAGCGACAACTATCGTTTCAATGACACCAACATCATCTGGGCCCACCCATAGTAGGTCCAACTCAACACTTTCTCCACAATCATCATCTGCCCCCCAGTGATGTGATGGAGCACCTGGTTGCCCAGGATCCGCAACACCACTATGGCCACTGCACGGGTCTCTAATCTCTCTAGGTCCTCGATCGGTATCCGAGTCCCTTTGACTTGGAGGCCTGGTCGACAATGATGCTCTACAAACTCCATGATGTTACGCCCCCGCGGTAACACTGGCTATGTATTTCCCACCATCCCTAATGGTGGGAGACTAGTCAGGAAATATAGATCCTGGACTGTCAACTCAATCCTGTGCCCCTACACTATAAATAGCTCATGATCTGGATCCCATTAACTGACAATCCGGGCGAACAAGGGCTCTCCAGCTCTTATCAAAGGTTTCTCCACAAACTTCAGAACCCTAAACCTAGCCAATGAACGACAGACACCCTGATCTGCTTGGATCTCTGACCATAATGTACCCAGGTCTCTCTCTCTCCAGTTGATCCATATATCTGCCATATCTGCACAAAAACATCATCTTTGTTAGTATACAGATGGAAAAAACTGTATCCAACCACACAAACCCAAATCTCAGCCCCAACACAGCACTGAAACCCCCTCCATCTGACAGGTCGCACTTTTTGGCCAAATCCTGGGACAGGTCACACTTTTTTGTCTAAAAAGTGCAACCCGGCCGTGAATATGAAGGAGGGGCTATTCCTAAGATTTAGGACCCTAATCTGAACTTTCAATCCATCAAAAAGAAAGAGTAGGATTAGGCCTCTTACTTGCAACTGACAGATCTCGATTCCAATAGTCAGTTTGTTCGCTACGATGGCCACAAGATTTAGGGCCTTCTCTCCTCTTTACATTCACCACAACTACACAAGCAAATGAGTGAATTTGGAGGGAAAATTCCTTACTAGAAGAGAAACCCTTGATTTTTTGTTCGCCTGCTGTGACCAAACAGTAACTCAGTTTGACAAACTGTTTGCACCGTTGGAAAGCTCTCACTGGGCCCTCAAATGGGTATTTGTTAGTTTTCCATGATTTGATACTTCACCAGGACATATTTTTTCCAAGAAGGGTCTCTTCACCTCCCCTTAAAATCGATTTTTCTCACTTACAACACTTGTATTTGGGGCACCACTCTGCCTCCATACTTGTCCTTGTTCGTGTTGATTTTTTTTGTGAGTCACCATCTTGTACTCATGTTTTTAGGGTCCCCCATTGGACCTTTACTGTGTGGTAGCACCATCGAGTCGCCCATGTTTAGAGCATCTGAGTTGAGTCATCATCGCATTCATGGAGTCTATCACGAGTCCCTTTGTATCCCACTATATTCCTCCATCCTTCATTGCTTGGTCCCTCTCTCGTGTCGCACATTATGGCCTTCAGTCCCACTACCCCCTATCCCTCATGATATTGTGTTAGTCGCTGCCAAGTCATCCATGCCCTTTATTCTTTAACATGGGAAGTCATCCATTCGATACTCAGTACCCCCCATCTCATCATCATCACTAATGTCAGTCTGTCAGTCACTTTAATATTTTTCTCTCATGCCTTAGTTGAGGATCCCTTATTGCCTCACCTATGGTGGACCTCCTTCTATCGACATCAGCTCATTCATTCCAAAAGACAAGTCTAGAGGGTGGTGTACCTTGGTTCCAGCTTCCACTCTTGGTCGGTGCCTAGGATCAGGAAAATGGACTCCTCATTACCCTTTGACTTGATTGTTTCTCAGCTCCAACTCCTTTTAGCATGATAGAGGTCTGTATACTTGATGGTCCAGTGATGCAGCAGTTGATACCAGTGATTCCCGGGTGTGTGTGAGATGTCTCAACCCTCATGAGGGGGTGGCCCTGCAGGTAGCTCCCCACATGCCTGGATGACCTCTTCATCACAGCCTTCGATGCAGCTCCATATATTTGATGATGTCGGCCTTAGCCGCTTGCAGCGCCTCTTTGATTTGCATGTATCAGTTAGATTTTGTGATCCCTTCCCCATTTATAGGGGCATTTGGGTTGTACTTGTATCTCATGTACTAAGATATTATTGTATAAGTCCTGGCTGTTATCCCAGGCACATCATGTATGTGGGATTCATCATTATATCTTTTATCTAGCTCATGTTTATGCTAGAATATACTTTACAGTTCGGTCCCTTATTTACTGGATGCACGATTCTTTTGTACTTTTTCTCAGCGAGCATAGGTATGCCTCCCCCACCGCCTTTAGCACAGGTACCCATTCATAAAAAGAGAATTGTCGCACCTGTAAGTCTCATCTCCTTAGGGTCTAGTTCTTCAGCACATTAGTCTACCTTACATTTTTCTCTTTGAATTCCCTTTTGATGTCTGGTGATTGAGTTCTTACAACGTACTTCGGTCATACGATTTTCTCCTAACACTCGCACGCTGGGGGGCAATATGTTACACCATTTTTTGGTCATCTAACCTATTATCATTATATGGACCCTAGTACACCATGTAAGACCAATTTTACCCTAAGTAAAATTTCTTTCACTATGTAAAATAACTTAATAAAACACATTTATTAGGTTGTTTATGGTCTAAACAGGAAACCCCAAGGGGAAATATTAAACAAATATATATTTATTTGGTTTTTCTCATGGAATAATTAATTAAACAGTGATTTAATTATTATTCCTGGTCATATTTAACCCAAAACAAGGAAATTAATTAGATAAATTCTTATTTATCTTATTATTTTCTAGGAATAATTATTTAAATCTTATTTAAATAATATTCCTTGTTAAATATGACTAAATCATTTATAAATAAATAAATAAATCATTAGTTATTTAATTATCATTCAACCACTTCCTTAAAATGATAAATAAATCATTTATTTATTTATTATTTACAAATAAAGGGATTTTACCCAAGTCAAATTCCTTTCCCCTCCAACAAATATAATAAAATATTCCATAAAAGGTGGATCTAGGTTTGGTTAATATTATTTTAATCATGCAACAAGATCTAGAATGACTTAATATTTTGTTATAAATAGAAGGGTTTTTCCTACCATTCATGACCTTTTTTTGCCTCTTAGATCACGTTGGATCTATACCCTTGGTCAGACTTTGAGCCATTATCATTTTCATATTTTCTATTATTTGCTTTGTGAGCTCCCTTTGAGTTCTATGTTTGTCTAGGTTTTCTACACCAACAAGAGAGAGAAATTCTAGATCTGAAGTGTCGAGGACTTCCAAGAACCCATCCCATTGAGGAGAATTGGAAACACCTTTCTTGTTTTCCTCCCAAGTGCCATTAATATAAAATTCTTCAAAAAATATTGTTCTTGTCTTGTCTATTGGATGCATGGAGCAAAAAATTATTTTTACTGCTTAATGTCTTTTTATGCATAGATCTGGGTTTTTGTAGCATTTGTCTTGATTAACTAACTGCAGATATGAAGATATTAGCAGCCATATTTTGTTGTTAGGGCTGTTTGTTATGCGCAACTAAAGTGGTATTTTTTCGTACACTTCGAATCAAGATTCATACTAACAACGTAGACCAGATAGCAACCTATCTGACAACAGGACAATGCCCGAATGAATATACAGCAGCCCAAAAAAGACATTTGGTAGTTAGAGCAACAGAGTATCAGCTAATAGCGGGGCACCTGTATAAGATGGGGTTAGACCAAGTCTTGAGGAGATGTGTCCTAGATCATGAGAGGGAAGATATATTGTGGGAATGCCATTGTGGAGTTGCTGGAGGACATGTCGGTGCAAAACCAACTGTGAGGAGAATACTGCAAGTAGGCTTATCGTGGCTGACAGTACATATGAATAGTAAGGCATTTGTAAAAAAATGTGATGTTTGCCAAAGGATGGGATGTCCATCGCACAGAGACGAGCTACCACTTCACCCAGTAAAAGCATTGCAGCCATTTTAGAAGTGGGTCGTTGATTTTATAGGAATGATAACACTTGTTGCAAGACATTCACAGGCCAGGTATATCATAATCGCAACAGAATATTTGACCAGGTGGGCAGAAGCGATACCAGTGAAATATTTCATGGCCGAAACAATAGCTCGATTAATATTTGAAAATATCATCAGTAGATTTGGTTGCCCCAAAAGTCTAACCAGCGATCAGGGTACACACTTTATCAATGCAATGATTAGATCCCTGCTAGAAAATTTCATGGTACAACATCATAAAATTAGTCCATACCATCCACAAGAAAATGGTACAGTAGAAGCTGTTAGCCACCTATAAAATTTTTGCATAGCAAAAAGGTGGCTAAATGTGTTTCTAAGTCTTCAAGAGAAACATTTTCCTTGAAAATACTTCATTTTTGAAGCCTTTATGTGCCTTCTGTCATTTGAAGAAATCTTCACTTTTGTTTCCATTTGATAAGCCTCACTGTTTTGTGAAAAAGAAACTGCTTTTAAAGACTTTCATCTACTCCATTTCATTCCCACAAAGTCTCCATTTTCACCCTTCTTCCCTTCATAAATTTCCTCCAAAACCCCTTTCATTTACCCTCTAAATCATCAAAACCCCCTTTTTAAACCTCATATTACCATTTATTTGGTTTAAAATTCTTTTTTTTTGCCTACCGGAACCCTTTAGTTGGCCTTAAAAATCCCTATTTTGGCCTAAAAATTAGCCTATTTGCTCTATAACAGGCTTAAGCCCTCGAGGGCTTATATTCAGTAGCCCTTTTCCCCATATAACCCCAACCCCGCAATTGGGTGCTAAAAAGCCAAAGAAACCCAAAATAAAAAACCATTTTCTCCTTCTATTTTCCTATGTTCCGACGTTTTGATCCGAGCAGATCTGGACCATTGATCTACATAGATCGAAGGTCATTGGGCCATCATTTCTCCGCCTTGTTCACTCACCTCCTTCCCCTCTGTTCAAACTTCCGCTCGATATCAATTCACGACCATCTGATCATCATATCCGACGACCCACACTTAATCCGATGGCCCAAACATTTCCACTACGCGACAAAATCAAAGCGGGCCCCACCACTCCCCTCATCCGTGCAGCTTCCCCATCGCAGTTTTTCTGCACCGCCCGATCAAAACCGAGAGATCTGACGGCCAACATTCAGTTTTGCAAAATTTTCACGCCCAGAGTTTAATGCCCAAAAATTTTGTGAAATGGGCGGTATTAAGGAGGACACGCGTCAGAAGGTGTATGGTATTGCATTATTTTTTCAAATCTCGCTTACCACCCAAAACATAATGCGAAAACCATTCTTGTTTTCTGCCTTAACGCCATCCACAGCGTAATAGCCTTTTAATCATAGCCGTCAATCATTTCAATCCAACGACCCTGATTTAATCTCATCCCCCATTCATCTAATCCTCCAAACAGTTTCGTCGATGGATCTCCACTCTAGATCACCACTGTTTGATCTAATCCGACGGTCCAAAACCCACGACGCACTCAACCTTCATCAGACTCATTTTTTCACCTTCTGCCATGGTTTTTCTACCTTTTTTCATTGCGTCCACCATTATCCCTCAATACCCTTTCATTCTCCTGGACCCTCTGAAGAAATCCTCCCCCACTCCCACAGGTTTTTTTTAATGAGTTTATTGTGTTTTGCAGGTGTCAAAGAGCCGTGAATTCATTCTGTATTCACAATCATGGCTACGGTGATATAAAGCACAGAATACCAGTTCTAGAGCCAAAGGTAGCAAAGGAAAGCACCTGAGAAGGTTAATAGCCTGTGTCTCATTACAGATTGGGTTATAAACCCTGATTCAAACCCCCTAGCGTTCCTAAAACATGTACATTCACACAAATAGCTCAACAGAAGCGGCAAAGTGTATCAGTAAGAGATTTTAAGGATTAAATCCTATTATCGAAGACTTAATGATTATAATCCAATGTTCAGAAGGATAATGACACAGATGAAGACCATAAAAAATGATCAAGAAGGCCTAATGAGGCCTAAAGCAGTAAAAAAGGTTATATCAGTGCTTTCATACCAGAAAAATGTTCTTTTTCCTAAGAAGGATAGGTTCCCACAGCATTCTCCATTCCTCATCAAACCCATAACAGTTATTATTCTGACAAGAAGTCCTAAAAACTGTCAGTGCATTAGTTACAAAGCATCAAAGACCTGAAAGGAAAATCTTCATCCTTTCTTGTCTTAGAGTACAAACAGAGTACCAAAAATTAGAGAGTACTTCAAGAACATACCTTGGAATTATTATCAACCTGTTAGAGACCCCTAATTCAGCTAGAGGGTACTGAAAGTCAATGTAAAGGCATTAAAACAGAATGGGCTTTGAAAGACACTTCTCCCTCTGTTTTAATGAATCATTTAAGTTCTACCTACCACTACTATCACCCCTTCACCTATAAGAACTCATGAGAAATACATTGAAAATTTTGGTTAACCGTGGATTGTAAGCTATTCCACTAAGTTATATTTCTGTGAGTAGTAGTTGTAAATAGGTTGGGAGATGATTTCTGAGTGATATCAAAGCTATTGGACAAGGATATATGTGACTGGTTTTGCTCTTCTAATATGAAATGCATGTTCATTGGATCTTGATCTAAATCTGTGGTGATGTGTTCTCTCTTCGTTATTGTTTTCCCTCTGTTATACATTATGTTTCATTTCTCTGATAAGAATCAGTAATTTTAGCTTAGGATATACTGCTGCAAGTACCCTAATGCTTCCTGCACTCTCTTATCTTTAATTTTTTTTTATATTTATGTATATAAGAAAATAATTCAATATAATTTAACCAGTATAGAAGTTGGTTTGTCCATGCTTACTGATCTATGAATTTAGAGTTTGTTTCTTAGATGTTCTTGTTTGGTTTCAACTGAAAGAATTGGGAAAATGGGGATTTAGAGTTAGCCCTGTCCACTAGGTTCCTTTTCCAACAGTTAGCCTTTCTGAGATCCCTTTGAGTTGAATTTCAAAGAAGAGAAGGTTAAAAGTCTTTCTCGGATCTTAGACTTCATTCTGTGTCAATCTTAAATTTTTTCTATTGTCTGAAAGTAGTCAAGAGGACTGCTGGATTGTTGTCTTCAGAGTTAGCCTCATTAGGAGTTTGGTCATAGAGGTTAAGGCATGTCCTGTCCCTAGATTTACTCCGAAGTGGTCACCTTGGAAGGTTTTCCTTGTCATTCCCATTCATTTCCTTATTGTGTCATCCCATACTATCATCTTAAGAGATCCTCTGATATAGATGACTAGCCCATTTGAAAGCCTTGGATATTTGAATTGCAAGTAAACCCTTTCATGACCCCATTGCCCAATGGACTTGTGTTTTATTTGAATTATCTCCCCATTGCCAAAAATTCTTCATTACTCACGTATTTACCTTACATCAAACCCTTCTTTCATGTTTCCCAACCAAACAAACAAAAATCAAAAACCCTTGTGCCCTATAACTAGCCTAATACCTCAAAATTGAACCTCAAAGATATAAATTTCTTTGCCTTTATAGAGAGATCCCTCTCTAGACCCAGGAGGGCTAGATGCTGAGGTCCCAAAGTGGTTTTATGTTGTCTTGTCATTTGGTATTGCCAAACCTACCAAATCACAGGAACCACAACATAATGGCGACTCCACTGGGGAATTTTGAGTAGATTATACCTGATACACTCTTAGGGCCTCAGAAATCCCATTGATTCAAGAATATTTGGTGTGTTAGCTAGTTGAGTCACCAACATAATGGCGACTCCACTGGGGAGATTTGAGTTAAAACACTCCTTGAAACATTTCTAAGAACTCAAAGAAGACCAATTAGCCTTGGTTTGGTATAAATTGCTGATGGTGGACAACAGCTTGCTTCGAAACATTTTAAAACTCTCCACTTGGTGACTCCACAGTTCCTAAATGACCAAAGGACTCCACTGGTGATCAGTAGGCCTGCTGATTATCTTTGTTTTCACAAGACTCCACTGGGTGACCAGTTTCATTACAACATCATCCATATTAAAAGAAACACATAGGATCAAGATTTGGGTTTAAACATAGTCAGCCTCTTAAATATTTTTATACTTAACATACTGGCTTCAAGAAAAATCCATACCAGAGCTTATCCTGATCCAAATCCCCCTGAAATATTCGACAATCCAGAGAGCATTCTTAGGAAGTCTCCCACATCTAGGGATCCAACTATTTTCAGACCCATTCATAGAGCTAACTTAGCACCTGAAAACTTTGAAGCTCTATCAGATACTCGATTTGAATTAGATTTACCAAGTGATTTACCAAGAAATAAGTCATTCAGTGGTATAGATCAGACAAACTTTGAGCCTCCAAGTTCACCCGCACCTATTGGTCAACCTATTAGTGACAGAGAAACCCCTCCATCCACACCTCCTGACATACATTTCATTCATAACTTGGGTCTCTCTCACCCTAAATCTGCTCAACAGTTTGCTGCTGGTCCAAGCATTTCTGTCATCCACATACCTGTTGTCCAAGCCCCTCCTTTCCCTCCACATAACACTATCATGGCAGCATGTTATGCTCCCCTAGTGTTGCCACAGCCTTTGGCTCCTCTACCCAATGAATATTAGTCTAAAATCCCCCATTTCACTGGAAAAGAATCTACCACAGCTCAACAACATGTCAATAAGATGGAAGATGCATTTGATTACATGGAAATAGATGATGAGACCATGAAAATGAGAATATTTGCTCAAATTTTAGGAGGAGAAGTAAAAAAGTGGTTTAAATTATTAGCTCCTAACAACATCAATGACCTTCCCTCTTTACATCAAGCTTTCATAAACAAATGGGAAGTCAAAAGCAACCCTCTCCAAATACTAGTAGAGTATAAGAATCTTAAAATAAATCAAGGAGAGAGTGTCCATGATTACTCCACCCAGTTTAACAGTGTCTACAATGCTCTTCCACCCCACATGAAACCTCCCCAAGGAATGTCCTTAGTGAAATATCCAGAAGTTTTCAATGCTGACATGGCCTATCAACTTAGGGAGAGAGACTATACAACTCTGGAAGATATGCAGAAAGGGGTTGTGAGTGTAGAAGCAAAATTAATTGAAAAAAGAGCTAGGATGAGGGCCAAAAAGAAGGTAACCTTTAGGGATGATACCTCAGCTTCCACGTCTAATCCCAAATATGATAATCTAGCCAAAAACATAGAGAGGATAGAAAGAATGATGGAGAAAATGGTTGTCCAAGTCAACAATCAGAATAGAAACCAAAATCAAAACTAGAACCATAACTTTAGGAGGAACACTACCCCTAATAGACAAATAGACTATGACCAACAAGTCATCCCTCCATTCCAAGAGAATTTCCTTGATGAGGATGAGGGGATAATAGAAGAATCAGGGGGAACCATTATAAACATGGTGGAAGTGGATAACCAAGATCACACCTTTTCCACAGAAGATAACCAGACCTCATACTCACATTGGGATGAGGGAGGGTTAGAGTATGAGGACTATAGGTTAGGATTCGAGAATGCCATCATGCAGGTCCAAGAACAATATGATCTCAGAAGCAAAAATAACATAGATACTCCCAAACCAAAAACCTCTGAAATCACCATTAAGAAAAGACTTGAAAAGACTCCTAAAGGGACTACTGAAAGCAGCAAATCAGCAGCTGAGAGTTCTGAAAAAAACAAAGACAGAGACACCCAAACCATTGATAAGCCAAGTCAATAAACTAGCAGCACTAGCATTGCAGCTAATGCTCCTGATAAAACAGTTTCAAACAGTGTACATAGTGAGAATCAGCAAGCTGATTCTGCCAATAAAATGGTGACCAACAAAATAGAATTGAACCTTTCAAAGAGTCAGTCTCCTTTCAATCTTGAGAGTGAGATTGAAAAAATCAAAATTTCTGTTCCTCTCACTGAGTTGTCCACCCAAGATGTGTATAAAGGTCAAATTTTGAAGGCTTTAAACTTAGGAGAAAACAGTGACATTGTCAACTTAAATGATGATCAACCAGCTCTCTTGTTTGGCTCAAAAATTGAAGGGAAATTTCAGGAAGGAGTGGTGCCTCCTTTCTATGTCAGTCTCAATATCCATGACAAAATCCTACATAACGCTATGCATGACTCAGGTGCTTCACACAACCTTATTCCAAAAGTAATCATGGAAAAATTAGGCCTAGAGATAACCAGACCATATAAGGATTTATATTCTTTTGACTCTAGCAGAGTGAAGTGTTTGGGCCTGATCAAAGATCTCTGTGTAAATTTGACCCAAATCCCAGCCAAGTGCATGGTAATGGATGTTGTAGTGGCTGATGTACCCCCTAAGTATGGCATGTTGCTGTCAAGATCATGGGGTGCCAGGCTACAAGGTATAATGAAAATGGACATGACGTATGCCACAATCCCTGTTTTCAGCCAGCTTAGAAGATTATACAGGGAAGCACACATGAAATTTATGGTGAGAAGCCTAGAGAAACTAGAAAATTCCCCCCTTTACTCTGTCCACACAGATCTAGAATATTTTATCCTTTACAACGATGAGTTTACAGATGAGCCAGAGCTAGAGAACAAAAATTCAAACAACAGAGTAGAGGCCACAAATCCAAACATAATGGCAACTCTAGATATAGAGGAAAATAGGAGAGAAACATTGGAGTAGCGTGCTGAAACAAAAAACCAGAGTGAACAAAGCCAAGACTGCAAACAACAGATTACCCATCACTCTAAACTCCATGAAAATCCTGAGGAACAAAACATAACACAAGATGGTGTAGACCTCAGAATACAATATAATGGTGAACATAGCATTAAGGGTGAAACTGATAACAATCCTACCAACAATCCCTTAAGGAGGATGAAATTTGATGGGTCTTGCACTAAAAAGAATGCAGGAGCTGGGGTATGGTTGCACAATACTGAGAACAATTATGCTGAGAACCATGCCTTCAAGCTAAAATTTAAATGTACAAACAACATTGTAGAGTATGAATCTCTCCTCTTAGGACTACATCTACTGAAAAAACTAGGAGCTAAGAGGATAGTTGTCCGTGGAGACTCAAAACTAGTCATCAAACAAGTAAATGGAGAGTACACTGCTAAAAATCCTAGATTAAGGGCATATAGAAATGATACCATGGATCTGTTGAAAACATTCGTAGAATATGAGCTTGTGTTTTTTCCTAGAAGTCAAAACATAATTGCAAATGGATTGGCCTACATTGCTAGTTCATATCAAAGACCTCTTAGTGACAAACAGATCATTGTTCAAACAAAATATAGACCAGCAGTACCAGATAACGAAAAATATTGGTAGGTTTTTTAGGGTGACAAACATATAGAGGATTTATTGCTTTGTAGGAATGAGTTTGGATTACCTAATTCGAACTCTAAGTCCAATGAAAATTGTCTAGATGAAGAGCCCCGTGATGAAGAAAAACCATTCCCTACTACAGAAATAAACTTGCTGGCCAAATAATTTGATAAACAAACTAAAGAATACAAGAAAACAGATAAAGAAGACATAGAAGTGTTGTCGTCCAAAGACAAAAACATACCCAGAGGACTAGCACCCATTAAGTACCTTTTTTATTTTAATGATGTGGCAAAGAAGCCCACTATAGAACACACAGAATCTGATGTTGAAGAATGCAATATAGGTAGCAAGGATAAGCCTAAAATGATTAAATTATCTAAAACCTTGCCAGCACACATCAAAAAAAAATACATTGATTTATTTAAAGGGTTTGTTGATGTGTTTTCTTGGAGTTATGAGGATTTGAAAGCCTATGATACCGAGATTATCCAGCATAAAATTCCATTGAAAGAAAACCAAAAACCTTTCAGGCAAAAGCTCTGCAGAATAAACGCTGTACAGTTACCCCTAGTAGAAAATGAAATCAAGAAAATGTATGAGGCTGGTATCATAGTCCTTGTGAGGTTCTCAGATTGGGTATCTAACCTTGTGGCTGTAAGGAAAAAAACAGGAGAAATTAAGCTGTGCATTGATTTTAGAAACCTTAACAGAGCCTCCTTAAAGGATAATTACCCTTTGCCCAAAATGGAACACATTCTACAAAGGGTAGTTGGCTCTAGGAGGATTTCATTGCTAGATGGCTTTTCAGGGTATAACTAGGTTTTAGTACTCCCAGAAGACCAACTTAAAACAACCTTCACCACTCCATGGGGCACTTTCATGTATGTGAAAATGCCTTTTGGATTAATGAATGTTGGGGCCACCTTTCAAAGGGCCTGGACATCGCATTTTTGGAGGAAATAGGCCACTTCATTGTAATTTACCTTGATGACATAACAGTGTATTCCAAAACTGATGAAGAACACCTTGAACATCTAAGGAAAGTTTTTGAAAAATGCAGAAGGTATGGGTTGTCTTTAAATCCCAAAAATACTATGTTTGGTCTCCAAGAAGGTAAACTTCTTGGTCATATTATATCTGAAAAGGGGATTAAAATAGACCCAAAAAGAGTTGAGGGAATATTGCAGATTAGCCACCCAAGAAAAATCAAGGAGTTGCAGTGCTTTATTTGGAAAATTAACTTCTTGAGGAGGTTTATTCCCAACCTAGCAGAGCTCCTTAGGAATATGAAAAACACGCTGAAAAAATAAGTGGGAGTTAAATGGACTCTAGAGGCCAAAAAATATTTTGAGTTAGTTAAACATGCACTCACTCGGGCACCAGTCCTAATCAGCTGTGATTTTTCTAAAGACTTCCTCATATTCTCTTTTGCATCAGAGCATATCGTGGCTGTTGTCCTGTTGCAAAAAAATCCAGAGGGACAAGAGCAGCCAATTGCCTTTTTTAGCAAAGCGTTGAGAGATGCACCTCTAAAATATAGCATCACGGAAAAACAGGCCTATGCTTTGGTAAAGGCCTTAAAAGATTTCAGGGTTTATATTTTGCATTCTCATATTATTACCTTTGTGCCTAATATAGTGGTGAAAGACATTTTGTCACAAGATCTAGATGGAAAGAGAGGCAAGTGGATTGTTGTAATACTAGAGTATGATTTGGAGATCAAACCCACCAAACTCATTAAGGTTCAAGGCTTAGCACAATTAATGACTGAATCTAACTTACAAGCCCTTGACATTAATATGGTAGATGTTTTGGATGAACAGGAAGGATTACCAACTCCCATTGTAGAAGAACAGTTCCAAAACTCACCTTGGTATGCTGATATGTTATATGTGCTTGTAAATCTCAATGCCCCTCCTAATTTATCAAAGACAAAGGCAAGGTTTTTAAAGTTAAAAGCTAGAAATTATTGCATTTTAAATGAATTTTTATATTGGAATAATGCCAATGGTTTATTGCTTAAATGTTTGCCTAAAGTTGATGCAGAGAGAATCAAGCACGAGTTCCATGAAGGAGAGTGTGGAGGTCATCTCTACTGCAAAGCCACCGCTAACAAAATACTTAGAGCTGACTATTACTGGCCCACCCTTTTCCATGATGTCCACAAAATGATAGTTTCCTGCCACAAATGCCAAATTTTTTAGGGCAAAAGAAAACTCCTCCCTTTACCATTACAACCAATCACTGTTGAAGCTCCCTTTCAACAGTGGGGCCTATATTTCATAGGGGAAATTCATCCTGCTTCATCTACCCAGCATAAATGGATAGAGGCCATCCCTTCTAGGAATGCCATAGATTATGTTATCATAAAATTCCTTGAAGACCATATCCTATCTAGATTTGGCTGCCCTAGGAAGATTATCACTGATAATTTTGCTGCATTTGGTTCCAAAAAGATGATTGATTTTTGTCACAGGTATCAGATTGCACTTGGTCATTCTACTGCTTATTACCCTCAAGGTAATGGGCTAGCAGAATCATCAAATAAAAGTTTGGTGACCATCATCAAGAAGCTGTTGGAACAAAATAAGAAATCATGGCATAACAAGTTAGTGCATGCTTTATGGGCAGGCAGGTTAACAACAAAGAAATCCATTGGAATTTCTCCTTATCATCTTGTCTATGTAGCTGATGCAATATTCCCTACCAGTTTGGGAGTACCAGTGATCAAATTGGTCCAAGAAATACATTCAGAAGAGGACAGCGTGGTAAGGAGGATCAATCAAACTACACATCTCCAGCAGACAAGGGAAGAAATCTACAATAGAGCTCAGAAAGTGCAAGAGAACATCAAAAAGTTGTTTGATAAGAGAACAAAGGCTTCTGACTTCAAAATTGGAGACAAGGTACTAAAGTGGGACTCTAGAAGGGAAGATAAGGGTAAGCATGGTAAGTTTGATAGTTTATGGCAAGGCCCTTATATCATACAATCCACCATTGGTCCCAACGCATTTTTTCCGCAATAATTGGATGGTACAGATCTGTTTGGGGGTCCTGTCAATGGCAGGATGCTCAAACATTACTACTTCTGAAGCTCAAATTTCAAGTTTCCACTTCCATTGTAAATACCATTGATCTATTTGATATATATATATATATATATATATATATATATATATATATATATATATACAAAAGAGAGAAAAAGAAGGTTCAAATATGCTCAAAAACTTTAACCTCTGAAAGTTTCAAAAGAATGGCTCAAATAAGATCAAATACTGAGCCAGAGAAAGTGACAGGCTAGTTCTAACATGCTCAAAACTTGAACCAGCAAAGAAATGAAGAAAAAAGTGACTCTAATAAGCTCAAAACCTGAGTCACAGTAAAAAGAAGGATGCTTTAAAGTTTCAAAATTGCAAGCCTTCACAATTTTGGGTTTAAATTTCCTGCAAAGTTTCAGTTCATGGGAAATTTGTCTTTATGCCATGGGCCCACAGTAGACCAAACAGTATAATCATGGTTTGAATGTGTTTCAATTTATGTTTTAGAATGTAGAAAATGAAATCTGCTAGACAGTTTAATCCTGGCAGATATTAGTTTAGGTAGAGAAATTTATGAGTCCAACTGTTTAATCTAGTCTCATGGAGAAATAAGGGTAGAACTAGATTAGTTGCTTCTGCTTTCAATAAAAATAATAATGAATAAGGTCTGCAAGTCTAAATTCACCTTGAAGAAAAATGTTAGGACAGTAGGATGGGTAGGTAGATTTTTTGGGGAGTATTGCTGCTGATATAATGCTTTCACTTGTGTAGCAGCTGATAAGAAGAAGAAAAGGATGGTCAAAATACCAGGCATGTGGCCTACTTCCAAAGATTATTTTATGAGATTCCTGACACCTTCAAGAATATTTCATCCCCATGTGGAGCCACTGTTAGCCACCTATAAAATTTTGGCATAGAAAACAGGTGGCTAAATGTGTTTCTAAGTCTTCAAGAGAAACATTTTCCTTGGAAATCCTTCATTCTTGAAGCCTTCATGTGCCTTCTGTCATTTGAAGAAATATTCACTGTTGTTTCCATTTGATAAGCCTCACTGTTTTGTGAAAAAGAAACTATTTTTAAAGACTTTCATCTGCTCCATTTCATTCCCACAAAGTCTCCATTTTCACCCTTCTTCCCTTCATAAATTTCCTCCAAAACCCCTTTCATTTGCCCTCTAAATCATCTGTTGGCCACCTTTAAAATTTGTTCTATCAAAAGGTGGCCAAAACATTGTTTAGCCTTCAAGGAATAGTTTCATTGCAAAAATATAATCTCTTGAAGCCTCTGCTAAACATCATCTCCTCTATCCAAAATTTCACTGTTGTTTCCCTTCAGAACTCAGAAATTCTGCTAAAAATTCCATGAGAAAGACTGCTGCAAAATCCCCTTTTTTCCCCTTCCTTCACTCAGAATCTAACCTTCATTTTTACTCTCTTTTTCCCCATCAAAATCCCTCATTTTCATATTTTCCCTCATTTCCCCTTCATATAATCCACCTTGCATAGTTTAAAACTCCTTTTTAGACTATATCGAAACCCCCAAAACCCTTTGAAAATCATTGAAAATCTATGAAAAAAATCACATTTTTTATGGTATGGACTTAAGCCCCCTCGGCTAAGTCTTAAGCCCCTTCCTCCATAAACCCCGATCGTATTATCCTCTATACACCCAAAGGTCTCGCAGTCGGGTGCCAAGCCACTTCGTAAATAATATTTTAAACCTTGGTTTATATTAAAAAATTGTCGGTTTTATTTTATTGTAAATTTCCGCCGGTTCAAAGTTTCAGCCGATCTCCACTGTCGATCTGATCTCCAGATCGACGGTGCGGAGTCCATCAGCCTGGTGGTCCCCGCCATCCACTATCCGATTGCAAAACCGCGCGGTATTCATCGCACTGCCTTTGGGGAAAGGGTGGTTTTTTCTCGATCGGCAGCGATTCCATATGCTGGCCGACGCGTGTCTCGTGTACTATTTGAAAACCTCCCCCCCATCGTGCATTAAAGTTCGGCAACAAACCCGACGCGATATTGGCATCCACCGTCTGATCTGGTGCAGGCCATCCAACGGCTATCGCTCACCAAAGATGCACACGCGATAACTCAAGGTATGGCGCAGTGGTAACAACATCTCCACCGTCAATCTGATCTGCAGATCGACGGCCCAAATTTCATCGCCTGATCTCTCTGTTTTAACTTTCCACCTGCACTCCCGACCGTCGATCTCTGCAGGATCGATAGCTCTGATTTGATTTTCTTTTCCGCCTTACCATTCACTCCTCACGATCAATCTCGACCGTTGGATGATGCCATCCAACGACTATGCTCCCTCCACATGCCTTCTGAAGCAGTCAGCCTATATATGCAGGATTTTTTAATATTTTTTCATATTTTTGCAGGGTTTAAATGGTTTTTTCCGCCATGCTGAAGAAAAATTCACAGGTCGAGGGTGACGATCCTCCCTCCTGCGATTCACCACAAAATCACTTGCAGGGTTTTAAATTCTCATTTTATCAATGAATTCATGAGGCATTGATGCCATTCGACCCCTGTACAGCCCTACACACCAGAAAACACTGTTAATCGAGCATCGATCAAAGAGTATCAGCGTCGAAGATAGAACACACCAGAAAAAGGAGATTTAAGTCCTAAAACACAGTTCTCAAGTAAATTAAAGGTGTTTAAGGTAAGACAAATACATCTATCAAGCTGAGAAAGCTTCCACCACCATCAGCCGAGGCCAATTGAACCCTCTCCAACTCCTTAAGACACCTGCAGCCTCACAGAGATCAAAGGAAGCTTAGTCATTACCTGAACAAGAGGTGTTTACCTGAAGACAGCTGAAAAATTAATACAAATCAAAGAATCTTATCTCTAATTGTCGACAGAACCATTTTAGAAGATTAAGAACAGTCCAGAAGCACATCTTTCGATCATTATGCCTCGAAAGGCAAGAACATATGTTATGGAGCAGAGTTAGAAATGATTACATAATTAATGATATTTTATCCTTGGGAAATCCTCCCACTTCCTCATTTCTCTATAAATACCTCTGTAGAACATAATAAAATGTTGGTCTCTGGACATCTGAATGCATGTAATGGTTTTCTGAAGCTACTGATGCACTGCGTGCAATTTGAAGATAAATAAGTTGATATGAGAAGTTTGAAGTTGTAGAGACCCTCCGGGCTTGCTGATTGTAACTAGTTTGAACATCAAATACAAGCTGCTGATTCATGGGCTCCTGATTTGTGTCAATGGTGATGTGTTCCTCACTGTCAATTGTTATTTTCTTTAAGGTTTCACTCTATTCATTTTCTCTGATAAGGAACAGCAAACATAGAGCTAGGACTTACTCTCAGTAGTACCCTACTCTTACTGAAAGCTTTATTTTCTATGTTTTTTATCTTGTTAATATTGAGTATATTAAAGCAGGTTGGTTTCAAAGCACTTGCCTGATCTAGATTGATCATTATGATGATCATCAGTTTTTTCCTTTAGAATATGCTGAAAGCAGGTTGGTTTCAAAGTACTCACCTGATCTTAAGCTATTCTAACTGTTTTTGAATGTTTTTTGACTGAAAGTACTTCAAAGAAAGCTAGTTTAAAAGCACTTACCTGATCTCAGAATGCTTTCATATTTTGTTTCTCTAAACTCAAATTACTTCAATGTAGGCTAGTTTAAAAGTACTTACCTGATCTCAGAATGATTTTATATTTTGTTCATCTAAACTCAAAGTACTTCAATGCAGGCTAGTTTAAAAGTACTTACCTGATCACATAATTATTTTATGTTTTGTCTCTCTAAGAACATGTTGAAAGCAAGATATTTTAAAAGAACTTACTTGATCTTAGATTGTGCACTGTTCTTCATTTTGTTTTGTTCTCCACTTCCTATCTGTTTCACTCCATAAATCACCTTAAGAGATCCTTTGACATAAGTGACTTGCCCCATGGATCCTTCTTGAACCTTGTTGCCCAATTAAAATCCTCCTATGACTCCATAGCCCAATGGGTTAAAACGATATTTTCCTTTTTTGTCAGCCGAATCATTCCTTCACCTGCAGACATCTTCACCCTTTATTTTGAACTGCCTTCACCTTCATCATGTCTTTGCCCAACCAAAACAAACAAAACAAAACCCATGCTCTTCATAACTAGCCTAATATCACATTTTAGGCTTTAAAGATCACATCTTTAAACTCATTTATAGAGAGATCCCTCTCTGGATTAAGGAGGGCTAGATCCTTGAATCCCAAAGCGGTTTGATGTTACCCCTGCAGTTGGACTTTTTCCAATCTTGCTAATTACAGGGACCTAAAATAATGGTGAATCCATTGGGGATTTTGAGTCTTTTTCATTTTAAATACTGCTAAGACTCAGAGTACCCATGATTTCTTTAGATTGGTATATGGTGGTGGACCATTAAACATTTTACCTCCTTAGGAGCTAAAAATCTTCCACCTGGCGACTCCACACTCTGAAACTCCCAGAAGACCAAATGACTCCACTGGTAGAAGACCCTGAACTGATTGACCAGACACAGTGACCTCTTTCTTGATTTACAAACATGATTCCAAGAATACAATGAAGATATGCCCAAATGAGTAGATATCATATCCCTGGGTTTCCACATAAGATGCCCCAGGTGAATTGGGATGACAACCTACCTATTTTTCAAGGTGAAAAGTTTGATGACCCTCTATTACATCTCATCAAATTTCATATACATGTGTGGAGGTTGAAAGTTGAATGGCATGAAGATTTCCTAATGAAAATGTTCATGTTAACATTAGAAGGGAAAGCTAGGGATTGGTATGAATGCTTAATACCTAGTAGTTTGTTTTCTTTAAGAGACCTTGAATATGTGCTCTATGAGAACTATAAAGAAAACACTACATCATTATCATTGGGTGCAATATATTATGATCCATCACAAAACATCACCCAACACATTATAGATAATGATGAAGCTTTGGAAGAGATGCATCCTGAAGATCTTTTAACAGCCATTCATGAGTTTAATATCTTATTGAAAAATTATAAAAATATAGATGAATCACTTGAGGAAGAAAAAAAACAATAAATAATGGACATTCCTCAAGATATCCCCGAAAACTCAAATATTGATTCATCATCCCTTGTAGCTGAGGCTCAAGAAGACATCCAGCCTCGAAATCAATCTTCACAAGAGACAGAGAACTGTTGTACTCCTGTTCAAAGGAACATAGAAACATCTTCCCCTTTGACAGAAAAAGAGATAGATCAGACTATTTATAAACATTCAGTCTCTGAATTTTTTTGCAAAACAAACATTCTTGCCCATTCACATAGAGAACTTTGTTGTACAGATTTAGAAAGTTCTTTTGTGGATTAGAATGAAGAAGGACATACTGACATCCCAATATGTTTGACTGATGAAAATGTTTATTCTAATAAATTTTCAAACTTCAATCAGTCTTATGATGATGATGATTTCCAAGAAGAAACTAATCATGCAAGGCAACCAGCATTTGATTGGTGTTATGAGTTTCACCATCATCAGCTTGAAAGCCGCAATCATCCTTTTCGATCCATCATAAAAATCTTTCACTTAATTGGGAATCAGCAGTCTTTCAACTCAGAAGGTGAAGAGAAGAGTAATGAAGAAATTTTTGAGCAAGAGGAAACCATTGAATACACCCCCACTCAAGAATATAATAATCTCTTCACAGAGTTCAACCCACTGAATCCAAGCATACCAGGGCTACAAGAGGACAACACTGCCAAATATGATGAGTCCTCCAGTTCAGATGATGATGAAGAAGAATGAGAGAAACAAATATAAGACTATCCTGCTGTGGATATACCATCTTCCCAAGAAGAGACTTCTCCCTTCATTAATGTCAAACTGTCATCCAAAGAACCTGAATGTATATTAGAAGCAAGCATATGTTTAGAGAAAGAAAATATTTCACTGTTTGCTATTGTGCAGGTTAAAGATGACGATGCTTCCAAACAACTTTATGAAGATATGCTCTTCAAAGATGAAGTCTTGGAAGCAGACAATCTACCAGACATGGAGGGCCAAAAAGAAGAGAATCTTCATATTTTATTTGTTGATCCTATGGAAGAGTGTGTGAAATTCCCAATTGGCTCAAATTATCAAGCAGTGATCCTTTGCAAGAGCCAGAGACATGAAAAGCTGTCACCTTCTGTGATAGCCTTGATATTGAAGGTTAAACTTCAATATGGTCTATGGATACCTCTGACAAGCAGCCAGAGTTTCTACTCCTTCTTGACATTACTCAGCTGGCTGCATTGGCATTTTTGTATCATATGATAAATGTAAATACTCCATGTTTAGAATAGGTTAGATAGTAATGTCAATAAAGCTTAGTTATGAGCATTGTTACACTAAAAAATGTCACCTTGACATTCTGCTAACTGTATGAGCTCATTAACACTCATACATGCCTCCTTTGCAAGTCTTACAACCTTCGTTCCCTATTCCAAGCCTTAGAACTGGAAGAAAAACCTTAAAAATCTCTGAAACTCAGGGTACGCAGGTAATATGAAACCTTCTTGCGTTTTTAGCTAGGGTATGCAAGTAACGTGAAGAGAAATTGCGTTCTAGAACGCATTTTTCCAGTGTAATGCCTGCGGTACTCCTGTAAAGTAAAAAAAGCACGAAATCAAAGTGAAAAAGTTGATTTTTGGTCAATTCTGGAAGGTTCTAGATGAGATTTTTTGGGGATGAGTATGCTTTAGTAAGGTGCATGTATCCCACACCTTAAGGAACTAATCCCTTGATGTGAGGAGCCTATCCCTTTGAAGGAGGATATTATCCCTGAAAAAGTGGAATCCTAACCTCCTCATCTGCTCTATAAAAGGAGGCATTGGGTAGCCTCAAAGGGTTAACAAGAAGATTGGTTAACAAGAAAACTATTGGAGGAGTTGAAGCTTTAGAATATTTGAGGTTAAGTGCTGTTAAGATTCAAACTCAGCTAACTAAGACTTTTGTGAGGAGAGATTACATACCTCTATTTGTCTTGGTTGGAAGAGTGCAAGGCTTATCAAAGTAGAGGAGACTCCTGCTTCCAACCCCGGGAAGGCCTTTTGAACATCAAGGCTAAGGTTGTAAGGTTCTTCTGTATATTTTAAGATTAATACAATCAAGTTTTGTTTTTCTCAATAAATTTTCGTTCGATTGTTTATTTCAATAAGTTGTCGTTTTATCATTTATTTCATAGATTCCTTGATCACTATGATAGGTATGTTTTATGATTATTTGTTATACAGGTGCTATTGATATTTTCTTGTTTGTGATTGTAGATCAACGAAGATGATACTTTCTTGCGACAAAAGAGATCTTGTTGTGACGAAGGATTATTGATACGACGGAAGCACTACGACCACAAATAAGCATTTGGATCTAAGGTAGGATCGACACCTTCATAGCATTTATTTGTAAAATGAATATATTTAGAGAAAGACAAACTTAGTTGTTCGTTTGTTGCTAGATTGTCTTCTGACACTAGGGAGATCGGTCTTGTCCACAAGAACGATTTATCCGACCAAAAAGTATGTAGATTAGTTGTTGTTTTCTGCTTTGAAGAAAAATCAAAGATTCAAAAATACAAAAACAAAGAAAAGAAAGAAAAGAAGGCAGATTGTCAAAACACGAAAGGTATAGCCCCATACCAAAAAAGAGAAATAAATTCTGAAAGTGTGCAAGCTTAAATGCCACTCCTACAAAACACGCTTCTAGTTAGTCAAACAGCCTAATATTGACTAATTAGTTTTAAATTTACTGTTGATAGGATAGTGAATTTGATTTGCCAAACTGTTTAAACTTGGCTTATCAGTAGATAGATTAGGTTAGAAATTAAAGGTTCAAACCTGCTCAAAACCTGAACCTAAGTTTCCAAGAAAGAATTGACTCCAAACGATGTTTTATTATGATTCAAAATAGAGGTAAATCTGGTTCTAATTAGCTCAAAATCTGAACCAGAGAAAAATAAAGAACAGCTCAATCAAGAGGGAATCAGAGTTGTAGAAAGGTGAAGGAAGTTCTTCGCAAAGTCAGATATTAAGCCTTCCATTTTTTATTTTAAATTTTTCTGCAAAATAAATATCTATGTGCAGCTTGTTTTTTATGCCACAGATCACAGCAAGTCAAACTGCTTAATCTTGACTTGACTGTTTTTAAATTTTTGTTGTAGAATTTAGAGAATAGAAATATGTTGGAAAGTTTAATCCCAACAGATAGTATATTAGGTAGAGAATCATATGGACTCAACTGTTTAATCTGAGTCCATGGAGAAAGAAGAAGTAGAAATAGATTAGATTTCCTGTTTACAAAAGAAATACAATATTGTAAAGAGTTTTCCAGTTCAAGTGCACTCTAAAATGAAGAAAAAATGTTAGATTAGTAGGATTGGGTAGGTAGAAAGCTTTTTGATGAAGATCCATTGTTTTCCATAGATGCTAATATGTTTCCAAGAAAAAGAAGAGCATCTAAGCAAAGAAGGCAACCCAATGGATGAAGCACTGAATTAGCCTCCCAGAGAATGCAGGTCTGAAGTTCTTGATGCCTTCAAGAAGGCACCATACACAAGTGGAGCCACTGTTGGCCACCTATAAAATTTGTTCTATCAAAAGGTGGCCAAAACATTGTTTAGCCTTAAAGGAATAGTTTCATTGTAGAAATATTATCTCTTGAAGCCTCTGCTAAACATCATATCCTCTATCCAAAATTTCACTGTTGTTTCCCTTCAGAACTCAGAAATTCTGATAAAAATTCCATGAGAAAGACTGCTGCAAAATCCCCTTTTTTCCCCTTCCTTCACTCAGAATCTAACCTTCATTTTTACTCTCTTTTTCCCCATCAAAATCCCTCATTTTATATTTTTCCTCATTTCCCCTTCATATAATCCACCTTTCATAGTTTAAAACTCCTTTTTAGACTATATCGAGACCCCCAAAACCCTTTGAAAACCATTGAAAATCTATGAAAAAATCACATTTTTTATGGTATGGACTTAAGCCCCCTCAGCTAAGTCTTAAGCCCCTTCCTCCATAAACCCCGGTCGTATTATCCTCCATACACCCAAAGGTCCCGCAGCCGGGCTCCAAGCCGCTTCGTAAATAATATTTTAAACCTTGGTTTATATTAAAAAATCGTCGTTTTTATTATATTGTAAATTTCTGTCGGTTCAAAGTTTCAGCTGATCTCCACCATCGATCTGATCTGCAGATCGACGGTGCGGATTCCATCTGCCTGGTGGTCCCCGCCATCCACTAATCGATTGTAAAACTGCGCGGTATTCATCGTTCCACCTTTGGGGAAAGGGTGGTTTTTTCCCGATCGGCAACGATTCCATACATTGGCCGACGCGTGTCCCGTGTACTATTTGAAAACCGCCCCCCATCGCGCATTAAAGTTCGACAACAAACCCGGCGCGATATTGGCATCCACCATCCGATCTGGGGCAGGCCATCCAACGGCTATCGCTCACCGAAGATGCACACGCGATAACTCAGGGTACGGTGCAGTGGTAACAACATCTCCGCCTTCAATCTGATCTGCAAATCGACGGCCCAAATTTCATCGCCCGATCTCTCCGTTTTGACTTTCCACCTGCGCTCCTGACCGTTGATCTCTGTGCGATCGACGGCTCTGATTTGATTTTCTTTTCCGCCTTGCCATTCACTCCTCACGATCAATCTCGACCATTGGTTGATGCCATCCAACGGCTATGCTCCCTCCACACGCCTTCTGAAGCAATCAACCTATATATGCAGGATTTTTTAATAGTTTTTCATATTTTTGCAGGGTTTAAATGGTTTTTTCTACCATGCTGAAGAAAAATTCACAGGTCGAGGGTGACGAGCCTCCCGCCTGCGATTCACCACAAAATCACTTGCAGGGTTTTAAATTCGCATTTTATCAATGAATTCATGAGGCATTGATGCCATTCGACCCTTGTACAGCCCTGCACACCAGAAAACACAGTTAATCAAGCACCGATCAAAGAGTATCAGCATCGAAGATAGAACACACTATAAAAAGGAGATTGAAGTCCTAAAACACAGTTCTTAAGTAAATTAAAGGTGTTTAAGGAAATACAAAGACATCTGTCAAGCCGAGAAAGCTTCCACCGCCATCAGTCGAGGCCAATTCAACCCTCTCCAACTCCTTAAGACACCTGCAGCCTCACAGAAATTAAAGGAAGCTTAGTCATTACCTAAACAAGAGGTGTTTACCTGGAGACAGCTGAACAATTAATACAAATCAAAGAATCTTATCTCTAATTGTCGGCAGAACCATTTTAGAAGATTAAGAACAGTCTAGAAGCACATCTTTCAATATTTATACCTCGAAAGGCAGGAACATATGTTATGGAGCAGAGTTAGAAATGATTACATAATTAATGATATTTAATCCTTGGGAAATCCTCCCACTTCCTCATTTCTCTATAAATACCTCTGTAGAACATAAGCAAATGTTGGTCTTTGGACATCTAAATGCATGTAATGGTTTTCTGAAGCTACTGATGCACTATGTGCAATTTGAAGATAAATAAGTTGATATGAGAAGTTTGAAGTTGTAGAGACCCTCTGGGCTTGCTGATTGTAACTGGTTTGAACATCAAATACAAGCTGCTGATTTATAGGATCCTGATTTGTGTCAATGGTGATGTGTTCCTCACTGTCAATTGTTATTTTCTTTAAGGTTTCACTCTGTTCATTTTCTATGATAAGGAACAGCAAACATAGATCTAGGACTTACTCTCAGTAGTACCCTACTCTTACTGTAAGCTTTATTTTCTATGTTTTTCTCTTGTTAATACTGAGTATATTAAAGTAGGTTGGTTTCAAAGCACTTGCCTGGTCTAGATTGCTCATTATGATGATCATCATTGTTTTCCTTTAGAATATGCTGAAAGAAGGTTGGTTTCAAAGTACTCACCTGATCTTAAGCTTTTCTAACTGTTTTTGAATGTTTTTTGACTGAAAGTACTTCAAAGCAGGGTAGTTTAAAAGCACTTACCTGATCTCAGATTGCTTTCATATTTTGTTTCATTAAACTCAAAGTACTTCAATGCAGGCTAGTTTAAAAGTACTTACCTGATCTCGGAATTCTTTTATATTTTGTTTCTCTAAACTCAAAGTACTTCAATTCAGGCTAGTTTAAAAGTACTTACCTGATCACAAAATTCTTTTATGTTTTGTCTCTCTAAGCACATGTTGAAAGCAAGATAGTTTAAAAGCACTTACTTGATCTTAGACTATGCATTGTTCTTCATTTTGTTTTGTTCTCCACTTCCTATCTGTTTCACTCCATAAATCACCTTCAGAGATCCTTTGAAATAAGTGACTTGCCCCATGGGTCCTTCTTGAACCTTGTTGTCTAATTAAAATCCTCCTATGACTCCATAGCCCAATGGGTTAAAATGATCTTTGAATTTTTTGTCAGCCGAATCATTCCTTCACCTGCAAACATCTTCACTCTTTATTTTGAACTGCCTTCACCTTCATCATATATGTTCCAAACCAAAAAAAACAGAACAAAACCCATGCTCTTCATAACTAGCCTAATATCACATTTCAGGCTTTAAAGATCACATCTTTAAACTCATTTATAGAGAGATCCCTCTCTGGATTCAGGAGGGCTAGATCCTTGAATCCAAAAGCGGTTTGATGTTACCCCTGCAGTTGGAATTTTTCCAATATTGCTAATTACAGGGACCAAAAATCATCAAAACCCCCTTTTTAAACCTCATATTACCCTTTATTTGGTTTTAAAATCTTTCATCTAATCCTCCAAACAGTTTCCCAGAGGGCTTATATCCCCCATTCATCTAATCTTCCAAACAGTTTTTTCGACGAATCTCCACCATAGATCACCGCTATCTGGTCTAATCCGATGGTCCAAAACCCACGACACACTCAACCTTCATTAGATTCATTTTTTCACCTTCCGCCATGGTTTTTCTGCCTTTTTTCGCTGCGTCCACCATTATCCATCAATACCCTTTCGTTCTCCTGGACCCTCTGAAGAAATCCTCCCCCACTCCCACAAGTTTTGTTTAATGAGTTTATTGTGTTTTACAGGTGTCAAAGAGCCGTGAATTCATTCTGTATTCACAGTCATGGCTACGGTGATATAAAGCACAAAATGCCAGTTCCAGAGCCAAATGTAGCAGAGGAAAGCACCTGAGAAGGTTAATAGCCTACGTCTCATTGCAGATTGGGTTATAAACCCTGATTCAAACCCTCCAGCGTTCCTAGAACCTGTACATTCACACAAACAGGTAAGCAAAAGCGGAAAAGTGCATCAGTAAGATATTTGAAGGATTAAAGCCTATTATCGAAGACTTAATGATTATAATCCAATGTTCAGAAGGATAAAGACACATATGAAGACCATAAAAAATGATCAAGAAGGCCTAATGAGGCCTAAAGCACATAAATAGGTTATATCAGTGCTTTCATATCAGCAGAATGTTAGTTTTCCTAATAAGGACAGGTTCCCATAGAATTAGTTACAAAGCATGGAAGACCTGAAAGGTAAATCTTCATCCTTTCTTGTCTTAGAGTACAAACAGAGTACCAATAGTCAAAGAGTACTTCAAGAACATACCTTGGAATTATTATCAACCTGTCGAAGACCCCTAATTTAGCTAGAGGTTACTGAAAGTCAATGTAAAGGCATTAAAATAGAATGGGCTTCAAAAGACACTTCTCCCTCTATTTTAATGAATAATTTAAGTTCTACCTACCACTACTATCACCCCTTCACCTATAATAACTCATGAGAAATACATTGAAAATGTTGGTTAACCGTGGATTGTAAGTTGTTTCACTAAGTTAGAGTTCTGTGAGTAGTAGTTGTAAATAGGCTGGGAGATGATTTCTGAGTGATATCAAAGCTATTGGACAAGGATGTATGTGACTAGTTTTGATCTTCTAATATGACAAGCATGTTCATTGGATCCTGATCTAAATCAGTGGTGATGTGTTCTCTCTTCATTATTGTTTTTCCTCTGTTATACATTATGTTTCATTTCTCTGATAAGAATCAGTAATTTTAGCTTAGGATATACTGTTGCAAGTACCCTAATGCTTCCTGCACTTTCTTATCTTTAACGTTTTCTGCTATTTGTGTATCTAAGAAACTAATTCAATATAATTTAACCAGTATAGAAGTTGGTTTGTCCATTCTTACTGATATATGAATTTAGAGTTTGTTTCTTAGATGTTCTTGTTTGGTTTTAGCTGAAAGAATTGGGAAACTGGGGATTTAGAGTTAGCCCTGTCCACTAGGTTCCTTTTCCAACAGTTAGCCTTTTTAAGATCCCTTTGAGTTGAATGTCAAAGCAGAGAAGGTTAAAAATTTTTCTCTGATCTTAGACTTCATTCTATGTCAATCTTAAATGTTTTCTATTGTCTGAAAGTAGTCAGGAGGACTGCTAGATTGTTGTCTTCAGAGTTAGCCTCATTAGGAGTTTGGTCATAGAGGTTAAGGCTTGTCCTGTCCCTAGATTTACTCCGAAGTGGTCACCTTGGAAGGTTTTCCTTGTCATTCCCATTCATTTCCTTATTGTGTCATCCCATACTATCATCTCAGGAGATCCTCTGATATAGATGATTATCCCATTTGAAAGCCTTGGATATTTGAATTGCAAGTAAACCCTTTCATGACCCCATTGCCCAATGGACTCGTGTTTTATTTGAATTATCTCCCCATTGCCAAAAATCCTTCTTTACTCACTTCTTTACCTTACATCGAACCCTTCTTTCATGTTTCCCAACCAAACAAACAAAAATAAAAAACCCTTGTGCCCTATAACTAGCCTAATACCTAAAAATTGAACCTCAAAGATATACATTTCTTTTCCTTTATAGCGAGATCCCTCTCTGGACCGAGGAGGGCTAGATGCTGAGGTCCCAAAGTGGTTTGATGTTGTCTTGTCATTTGGTACTGCCAAACCTGCCAAATCACAGGAACCACAACAGAAGCATCCAATAAGATTCTGGAAAAAGGGATAACGAATATTTGCAACGCTAATCGAGATGACTGGGATGAATGTATACCAGCAATGTTCTGGGTGTACAGAACAACTTTCAAAAGACTGAACAACCAGACCCCATTCCAGCTGGTGTACGAGAGGGAAGCAGTAGTACCGGCCAAATTTGTCATACCAAGCCTGCTAATCGCATCATCACTACATTTTTAAGAGGAAGACTCATTGAAAGAGCAATTTCAAGAGCTACAAGAACTTGAAGAAGACAGGTTTCTATCGGAGTTTCATCGGACTGTCTAGAAAGATAGACAGAAATCTTGGCACGACCACCATATTAAGCACAAAACATTTACGGTCGGAGAAAAATTTTTACTATATGACAGCAGGTTCCAAAATTTCCCAGGTAAACTAAGAATACTTTGGTTGGGACCGTACCATGTGATTGAAATCCGAGATTCAGGAGTAGTTTGGTTAGCACAACTGGATGGCCAGGTATTACCAGGATGGGTGAATGGTGCACACTTGAAGCCCTATCACAAGTAAGTTCCATTATTTTATTTTCCAATAACTCTCGCAACTGAGAGGATTCAATAGGGTATATTAGAGTAGGCAGAGTCGATAAATCTCTCACAACTGAGAAGGGAATAAATAGGAGTGAAAATAAAGAAAAACTGCAATAAAAAAATAAACTCATAGTTGCGATGCAGAGACTGCATCGCAACCGATTGTGGTCGGGGAGAGGGTAGTGTCTAGCATGTCATCCATGTCAGAGAGCCAAACATGTCGAATATCATTCCATCATCATGACCCATCATTCCCATGTCAGTTTGTAGGATTACCTAGATTTGAGAAGTAATTGCTATAATCAGTATCGTCCATATCGCAATAAATTTTCCATATTGGGCCATAATCATTACCCATCACGTCTACCCAAATCCCGAAGCCACAGTCAGCTATGCCAGAACCCACCTCATCACGGTAACTAATCACACGATTATAGCCACGGGGAAGCAGGAAAAATTAATTAGTTATGGGGTCTTATCAACCTCAGTCGTTCCAGTTACTTACATAACCTGCATGAAAGAAAGCGCAAGAATGTCGGAGAAGTTCAAGTTAGAACCAGAAACAACAGCAACAGCGAGAGAAACTTCATCAGAAGAAGTCCAGAGGAGCATCCAGAGGCAGGAATTTACAAAGAAAGAGGAGTAGCTTTGCGAGTATACCAAAGTAGAGAAAAAATGACCAAGGTGGCACCAACAGTCATCGAGCAGGAGATTGACGAGAGAATCCAAAAAATGGAGTTGCTGGTGGGGAAATAAAACAACGCATCGTTGGTCAACATAGACCTTACGAATTCCTATCAGTTTTCGGCAATGAAGAGGAAGGTCTATATGGAAAATTACGCTACTAAAGTAGGAGAAGAAGCGGTAAGAGTGCACCCAGACTTCAGAGGTATCCAACAATCAATGATATTGAACCTCATAAATCTTCCAATGTTCAGAACCATAGGAGTTGTGATGCAATGTACAAAATTCCTGTTGAGCAGGATCGATAACGGGTTACTGTGGCTAGGAAAGGAAATACCGATACACGCGGAAGATATTCACAGGCTAATGGGATTATCAGCAAAAGGAAGAGATGTCTCCACAACGTTCCAGACTATCTCTAAGAGAGAAAAGAAGGTAGGAGATGGTGACTATTATAGGCAATACGACACTAAGAGAGGAGGAAATAGGAAATAGTCAAATTCTCCTGTTACCTGATTTCAACCAAAACCATGAGGCATTATATGAAGGGTGAGTGTACACTCGATACCATCTTAGTAACGGAGCACTACATCCAGGGGACACAATTAAATTGGTGTTCGTTTCTGCTGAATGAACTATTTGAGGCCTGTGAGGATAACTACAAAAGAGCCATTGGGTTCATTTACGGTTACCTTATATGGCATTTTCTATGTGGAAATGGAATTTCCTGGGAATCAGACAGCCTGTGGAACTCACAAGAGGTCAACCGCTGGCAATGAAATTTACGCCCTGGAAGTTCACAAGAGACCCCAGCACCAAGGAGGTGAATGAAGAGGCATTCGCATTCTGGTACAGGAAAATGGTGGACATAGTGGCGAGAAAACAAAGAATTCTAAAGAGTTTGTTGGATAATTATTCTGCGTAGATATGGTTTAGAGTCAGCCACAAAAAAACCTACATCCAACCCACCTGTGTGGTGGAAATGACATTCAAAATGAGACCGTTGAAGTTTAAAATTGATGAGAAAGCATTCCAAAATGAAGTATGTTCCTGGATAGGGGTGGGAATGGAGGTCAGATGCGGGGTCTATCACTATTATTTTGATGGCATGTTGCCGAATCCACTACCAGGAGAAACGCCGGATGAAACACTGACCAAAGTGTCTCAGCTGCAGCTGACACCCATTATCGAGGAGCTGAACACGAAGTTACAAGGCTTTAATCGGGTAATGCAAACTCTAACCAGTGCTTCTCCTCTGTTTCCTATTTTTTCAAAGTTTCAAGCCTCCAATTTGGCATCTCCTTCCATAGTTGCACTTATAGTCACGACCCTATCATCCATCTTGTTTAATTCACCACTGGCGACCACAACAATTCCAATAAAAAATAATAAATAACCTAATCCACCCATAGCTACACCTAAGGCCAAGAAGGAAAAAGTTAGTGTAATATCCCAAAAATGGGACTGCAGCAATATGTAAACAATATTGCAGAAAAATAACACAGTTTATCTAAATAAAAGCAGGAGGCCAATATGGAGGCTCAAAATTTACATATACATCAGAAAATTAGATTTACAATAAGGCCCATACAATTTATAATATGAAATAGAAGACTTATATAGAAGAAATCCCTCATAAAGAGGTGTTGCAATCACATATATTCATTGCAAAAGGCTTGACAACGTTATTTTCATTATGCTGCAACAATTGTTGATTACAACTTAGATCTAGAGAAAAATAACGTATGAACAGTCAGACCTATGATAGATCCATAGACTATAGAGTCTCTACTTTACGTACCCCTTGGGGTTTTCAACAATACATGAAGCACATGGAGTAGATCTGAGATCTAAAGCTGCAAATATGAAGAAATATTCAGAAATTCTGAAGTCAATACAGGAGTATCCAGATCATATTTGAATATAACATGGATTAGATCTGAAATCCATGGATCACCATAGTGCAGGGCAGATTCCCAACACTAGAGATCACTCCTCAAATTTTTTGCCAAAAGCCCTTCCAACAGCACCTACAGAAAAATGCAGATTTGGAAGATAGACTGCGCTGTAGGGTTCAAGATTAGTTTGGCCTGATGGCAAGAGATGGATATGAAGCTCCAATGATCCAATACACTCTTGCCAATGGGATAGAATACTTTCCCATTGAGAAGAGGCACCTGATTGGCCTAGATCTGAGTAGATCTAGCCTCCACTTGCTGCAGCTTACAAGGACAACCAAACCCTCAATAGGGTCTGCGTTGTAGTTGGAAGATGAAGCTTAGCCAAATTATTGATAGTGGATAAGATAAGCAAGAATCTTCCAAGAGGCCTCTCAAGGAAAGAGGTGGGATTCCTAATCAGGAACACCCAGTGCTAAACAACACTATTCTCTACTAAACAGCTAAGAGAATGATATATGTATAAACAGACAGTATATTCAAAAATAATAATAAAATCAACAACCTGCTCCTACTATCCTCCTCTTCCTTTTATAAGAAAGAAATCTTGCAAAAACACTAAACCACCTCAATTATTTAGCTTATTTCACATGTGCCACATCCAACTAAGATTGTGTTGTGCATCAATGAGGTTCATCCCCTCTAGACATCGCTATTGATATGGTCATGGTTGACCTAGTCAAATGTCTCAAACCCTTTCACACATAAGGGTGTTTTATTAAGATGGCCCAGATTTATCTTTGTTCACATGGGGCATTGATTTATTCATTGTTTTAGGAGTTTTTGTCGATCCTCCTTTACAATTTTATTCATGAAACAAGAAAATGAAACAAAATTGTATATTCCCATTAGCTTGGGCTAATTGGGAGTATTACAGTCCTCCCCTCCAAAATGTTGCTTGTCCTCAAGTAACTGATAGGGTGAGTGTTGCAACACTTCTCCTCCTCCATTGGCGACACCATCATGCGTTAAGCTTTCTGCATAAGCTAAGTGTTCACCAATCCAACCCTCCATGAATTGTTCCTCAAAGGTCATAATGAGATGTGCATAGTCCATCCCACAAGGAATCAAGAACTCAAATGAAACAAACATGGCTGAACCAATACTCTCCCTGAAACATGTAGCATAAGGTACATAGAGAGTCTCCATCCCATGTGGTACATGTAAGCTTCCTATCCTCCCCCCATACATACCCATAAAAATTACAACTATATCATCAAGGTATGGAAGAAAAACTACATATAAACAAACAGGAATTTGAGCATGAGGAGGTGGGTCATAGTCCCACATATGATACTAGCATAGTGCATCTCCTGCCTGCATCAAATCAAGGTATTGTAAGTGGTTTCCCACGACTTACTTGCTGCACATGTCATCTCACCATGGTTGAAAGGGTGAGATATGTTTGGTGCATTTGGGAAGCACCCATCATGAAAGAAAATCTCCCTTTGCACAACAAGGGAGTGGCCAAATTCAGAAATTTTGGTGGCCCAATGTTTGCCAAGATATTTACATGATGCATCACTCCTCCTTGGAGTCATGGCCTACATAAACATGGTGAAATAATATGTAAAATCAGAAAATGAAACTTGCTTTACATGATCAGATTCTTCACCAACAATGTCTCTCATACACATGGAGTTGTGCATGGATCTTTCTCCTCTTTCCAAAGAAGGAAGAGATGGCTGAAATAACTCTTGCATAGAGTCACATGGCTGCCCCAACTCCACATAGTTCATGCATTCTTGAAAATGATGATGTAGTTCTTATTTCAAACCTTCCCAATCAAAGCTCCTCATGATGATGTTGTAGATCCTCATGGAATGCATATGGCTGAAACAAAACTCTTTGTATGCTCCTTGTAGTAACTCCTTCTTGAGCTTAGAAGCTCTAGACAAGAATATTCTACCATGATGATAGATGACTCCTCCTTGGACTAAGTAGCCCTCTTCATGCAGCTGGTCATCAAGTATCATACATGTGTGAAGATCTTTGGAGTAATCCACCAACAATTGGGATTTCCAGTATAGATATACACTGTTCAACAATGACAGCGCTGATGATGCATCAACATAAATGTTTGTCATTGTTGCTGCTCTTCTCCTTCACATCTCTTATGCCAAAGGTGTGTGTTGGAAGGTTGTTCCTTCCATTCTTCTCCTCCCACAGCGCAGATCCAGAAATGAGAGGGGGTGATGATGATGAGGGGAGAATATTTCCCTCCTTATTGAGCTTACCCAAGCCTCTCAGCATTGTAGCTTTGTCTTCAAGTGCTCTAATCCCTCCTGTATCTAAGTTTGGAGTAGAAATTTGTGAGGTCTTCCCCACAAAATCTAAATCAGGTGGCCTCCCAGGTGGTTTGCCACTAGATAAGAGTGTTCCATGCAGAAATATCATGAACATAATAGATGGGACTGTGAGGTCCTTGCTTCCACTGTGCAAATCCATCTCTATTTTTTGTGTGGAAGTGTTATGTGAGGGGTAATTATGCATGGCTTTGATCATGTGAGGTTCACCACTTTTCTTGTCCACCCATTCCATTTGCAAAGCCTCCCAATCAGTGGTGACTTTCCCCAATGTAATCAACCATTGAACAACCAAGATAACATTGGTGTCTGGTATGTAGACTACAAAGAAGTGATCCACTAAGGTGTAGGATCCCATGGTGACTGAAAGTGATGGGAAATAATGCATGCATTGCATTGTTCTATCTCCTGGGACCCAAACAGAGAATCCCTCAAAATTATCAGTGGGTATTGCCCTCCATTGAACAAGATGGACATCAATGAAATTGTGGGTAACCCCACTGTCAATCAATATAGAAACCCTCTGATTCATGATTTAACCTTGAAATATTAAGGTTAAGTACTTAGGTACTCCCCTCAAAGATGCAAGATTTCCTCCAATAGGAGCAAATGCTCCATTTCCATCTCCTGATCATGTTGGATCTCCTTCAACATTGTCAGCGCTGTGACCTCTTCTTGGTTCATCATCTTCATCTTCTTCAAGATCTGAGAAAACCTCTATGTAATGTGTTTTACCAACAGCACATCTATGTCCAGGTACCCATGGTTCTTGGCAAGTGAAGCATAGCTTCTTCCTTCTTAGATCTCTCTGGACTTCATCATCAATAGGCTTCTTGAATGAGCTCTCCTTGGAAGGAGCAACTTTATCTTCCTTTCCTTTAGAAGGAAAAGAGGGCTTGTGCTGAAAGTTTGCCTTTGCTTTGGGCAAGGCATCTTAAAGGTCTCTAGCCCTCTCAATGGAATCATGCAAGGTAGTGGGTTTGTTAGACTTTACCAACCCATGAAGAGGTTCATATAAGCCATTGATGAACATGTACAACATTGTTGTTGCAGGCAAGTCAGGAACCATAACATATAATCTCAAAAATTCAGAAATGTAAGACTTTGTATTACCTGATTTCTTCAACTTTGCAAGGCTCATGAAAGGTGCCTCTGGATCTCTTATGACAAATCTCTCCACCACCCTTCTAGTGAACTCAGAATAAGCAGTCACATTGGCATGACCCAATGTAGACAAGCCATGGAACCACCAGTCATGTGTTTCACCTTCAAAGTGCAGCGTTGTAATCTTGATAGCTTCCATTTCAGGGATCTTGTTCAACTAAAAGTAGATGTCAAGTTTTTCTACCCATGATTTGGCAGAACACTTGGATGACCCATCAAAATTGGGTCAAAAGAATCTTCCCATAGAGTGGTGTCGATCATGATTCTGAGTGAATCCACCATCTCTATGTTGATGCCTTGGTCTTCTTTTGTCCTTAAGGTGACGAAACTATTGAAAACTTAGCTGGTCCTTGAATCTTTGATTTTGAGACTCATATTCTTCAAAGTAGTCCTTAAGGGATGCTTGCTCTTGTAACCCTTCATTTCCCACAGCCAAAAAGGTAGGCATGGTAGAGCATTGGGAAACTTGTGGTTGATTCACCGGTTGATCATTCCAATGGTGAGATATGCCAGAGCTTTCTCCAAGATGAAATATCTTATGAGATTATTTGATTATGTCCATTCTAATCTCTTTGATCTCTCTAGCAATATCTTGCATGTCTTTCAAAATGATCTTTGCAAAGTCCTTTCCTTCGACATCACTTCCAGATTCAGGGGATTTACCATTGTCTTGATCATCATTTGTGTAATCAAATTTATTTTGTCTTCTTCTTAGATACATCTTCTCTCTGTCAGTAAGAGGCTCATCTTCTTCTGAATACATATTGGCTTCTTAATAAATCACAAGTTGTTCCAAGATGATTTCTCTGAAACCACTGTAATATCCCAAAAATGGGACTACAACAATATGTAAACAATATTGCAGCAAAATAATGTAGTTTATCTAAATAAAAGTAGGAGGCAAATATGGAGGCTCAAAATTTACATATACATCAGCAAATCAGATTTACAATAAGGCCCATACAATGTATAACAGGAAATATAAGACTTATATAGAAGAAATCCCTCATAAAGAGGTGCTGCAATCACATATATTCACTGCAAAAGGCTTGACAACGTTATTTTCATTATGCTGAAACAGCTGTTGATTACAAATTACATCTAGAGAAAAATAATGCATGAATAGTCAGATATATGACAGATCCATACACTATAGATTCTCTACTTTACATACCCCTTGGGGTTTTCAACAATACATGAAGCACATGGAGTATATCTGAGATCTAAAGCTACAGATCTGCAGAGATCTTCAGAAATTCTAAAGTAAATACAAGAGTATCCAGATCAGATCTGAATATAGCATGGATTAGATCTGAAATCCATGGATCACCACAGTGAAGGGAAGATTCCCAACACTAGAGATCACTCCTCCAAAGTTCTTCCAAAAGCCCTTACAATAGCACCTACAGAAAAACGCAGATCTGGAAGATAGACTACGTTGTAGGGTTCAAGATCAGTTTGGCCTGATGCCAAGATGTGAATTTGAAGCTCCAATGATCCAATACACTCTTGCCAATGGGATAGAATACTTTCCCACTGAAAAGAGGCACTAGATTGGCCTAGATATGAGTATATCTAGCCTCCACTTGTTGCAGCTTACAAGGAAAACCAAACCCTCAACAGGGTTTGTGTTGTAGTTGGAAGATGAAGCTTGGACAAATGCTTGATAGTGGACAAGATAAGCAAGACTCTTCCAAGAGGCCTCTCAAGGAAAGAGGTGGGATTCCCGATCAGGAACACCTAGTGCTAAACAACACTATTCTCTGGTAAACAACAAAGAGAATGATATATGTCTAAACAGACAGTATATTCAGAAATAATAATACAATCAACAACCTAATCCTGCTGTCCTCATCTTCCTTTTATAAGATAGAAATCTTGCAAAAACCCTAAACCACCTCAATGATTTAGCTTCTTTCACATGTGCCACATCCAACTAAGACTGCGCTATGCATCAATGAGGTTCATCCCCTCTAGACAATGTTGTTGATCTGGTCATGGTTGACCCAGTCAAATGTCTCAATCCCTTTCACACATAAGGGTGTTTTATTAAGATGGCCCAGATTTATATTTGTTCACATGGGGCATTGATTTATTCACTGTTTAGGAGTTTTTATTGATCCTCCTTTACAATTTTATTCATGAAACAGGAAAATGAAACAAAATTTTATATTCCCATTAGCTTGGGCTAATTGGGAATATTATAGCTATAGTGTCTAGCCAAGTCGTTGATCTCACTGGGGAGGATCAAACGCAACCTATGTATACGAGAGCCAAAATTTAGGAGGAGCCAGAGATGACCCCCTAGGTAACCTCTAAGCTACCTATATTCAACCCATTTTCAGTGCTAAATGTTCAAAATTCATCCCCGATCCACACTCACACCTCATCTCCCCACACTCACCAGTCATCGCCTCACACATCATTCACTTCAAAATACCGTTCCGTTCGCACTCCTTCCACATCAGCGACCATTTCAGACCCTGTCAAAATGCTAAGCAGGAAATATGGGGAAACTGAGGCAGAGGTTAACTCAAGTATGGCCATGGTACTCGAGGTTAACCAACCTCTGACGGAACAGAGCACTTTTCTGAATTTATTAGTGCACAGGGGATCCTTTACTGCAGATACAACGCCCTCATCCAAGGAGTTGAACCTATTTCAGCAAGCAAACTTAATACTACAACAGGTTAAACCTACCCCAAGCATGAGTAACCCAAGAAATCTGCCGCCACAACAGAGCCAACCGACATCATGTTGGATGGATAAATCATTCTTGCAGACAAGACAGATCTCCCTAGTATCCTACGATAACTAGCAACAAATAGATAGATGTAAACTACTTTCTCTAGATTATATTTGATCTAGAATTATCTATAATGAAGGATTTAGGACTTACCTATAGTCTAGCACTGATTGTAGTCTTCTTTCCTATTGCTTTGAATATGTCTCCTTTGGGGATTTGCAATCAAAAACATGAAAGAATTAGAAGCACCTGCATAATATAGACTAATTCATAAACCATAAATCTATCTTGATGATCAAGGAATTCAAAAAATAAGCCATTTAAATGAAAAAATCATTGAGAAAATAGGATCCATTTGTATTATCTTTAATGAAGAAACGATCCTTACAACCGTGTTTGCCTTGATGTCGTACAGGTCCTTCCGAGGTCTGGAACAAGCATTTCCTCTACTTTGAAAAGCCTTTGCACTCTCTTGACTAACATACACATGAGTGTGTAATCATTCCCATATGATAATCAGTTAAGAGAGTCTGAGTTTCTCCATAAATTCTCCTCAAAAAATCTCAAAGCCTAACTCCCCTTGAGGCTGAACTATGGCCTCAATTTATAGCAAAAGAGAAGAGGTTGCAGCTCCAAATAAGAGGGGATAGAATCCTCTTTCAAATGGATTAAGTTCCACATACAAAGGGGTAGGCTCCTTTAATGGAGGGATGAATGTACATGAAAGGAGTGAACTTTCCACCCAACAATTTTTTCCAGAAGCTTCTAGATTCAACCAGCTGGGCTTCCAAATTTTACTTCTGCCTTCATTTTACCTTTTACAGGGAACCACACCTTTAATGAAGAAAAAGTGCAGCCGGTTCTGCATGTTCTAGAAGAAACAAATGTGGCACCACAAGTAATACTAAGATAAAGTGCGGTACAAGTATTTTGTGACTTTTATAAGCTTTTTCTAAATTTCAAGGCTTGGTTTTAGGAACTTGATGTTGTAGACTTCTAAGGGAGTATTGTATGAGTAATGATGAACCCATACAGATAGTAAAACGTCTTGGTGACAATTTTTAGTGTAACAGATTTCCCCCTAAAGTGCGAAGTCTTAGACCATTCAAAGAGTGATGTGCTTTATCATTTCAAGGATTAGCTTGTGGACACCCCAGTCAGAATCCTGTAAAAACATTAAATGCAAAACATATATATAAATATCATCATTGAGGTAGGCATTCCCATACTCAGATCAAATACTAACTAAAACTTGTTCTGATGTAGAAATGATCTTACTATCACATCAATAATGTAGACACAGTATGGACACAACCATCCGTTATAAGTAGTCTACTGCAAAATGAATAATAAAACTCCTCGTAGCCTAGATGGTGGAAACAAGATCTAGGGTCTTGATTTCTGCTACTCGAACTAGTACGATTCTATCCATGCGATTGATTGTGTCGAAGTCGAACATGGTAGAAACCACTTGATTACCAGTCAATGATGTGAACTGTTAAAAAGTGTGAGAGAAACCACCAATAATGACAATGGCTCTCAAATTACTCAGTACAATCCATGAAATGTGAATAAATGATCTGAAGTCGAACATTTCACAGAATCGTTCGATCATAGGTCAATGATGCAACCTGTTGTCGAAGGCGAGAAACCTGCCAGTAAGGCGTGTAGATTCCAAGGTACTAAAGGATTCTAGATCAACTTCCTAGATGATGAGCTGTCATCGATAGAAAGTGATCCGTCGTAGGAAAACCCACGACACGAAACCATTAGATCAAGTTTTGTAGAAATATTTTGCAAGGACTGACTTAGGGATGGTCAACGTGAATGGAGACAAATGTTTATAATGAATGGTTTATTTGAGCTGTCCTCTTGAACACATAACGACAATGCAGATGGTTTGGTGACAATTGACCTAAGCTAATACTCAGAAACCGGTTGAATACTTTCAATATGGTTTGATTAACTGATAGGCAAAGGATTTTCCCAACCCAGGTAGAAGTGTGACAAAAAGTGTCATGTTCAAGAGTGGTAAACTGCTTTTTAAACAAAGTGTGACAAATGGATTCGTTTTCTCTCTTTTTCCCCCACCATTTCTGGCAAGTACCTCTTTATTTTTGACAAGCTTGAGGAGGATAACATTTGCTTGTTATATAAGCTCATCCTTCGGGTGAGTCCAACTTAGTTTTAAATCGAACCTTAAGAAGGAGTGGTTCATTCCTATTTGTAATTGACAGGTCCTTTACTATTAAATTTTAATGAGTCCAGTATAGGAGAAACTCGATGTTTTTCAATTTTAGGGAGTCAGAAGAAAAACTTAAGAAAACTTCGTGGGTGTACTTTTTCGTAAATTTAGTCTCTCAAGCCCGAAAAAGGATAAAATAATACAGGAGAGAACTCTATTGACTATGATTAGTCAACATATACATTTTTCGTAAATAGTCCATTTCAGTCCGAAAAAGGGGTAAACTTATACTGAAAGAACAACTGTTCATTTCCTTTAATGAGTTCGAATAGTCAAGTACTCGGCAATCTTTTCATCTTTAAAGAGTCTGAAAAGGGCTTAAAAGAGAACTCCAAGGTTTCGCTTTCTTTTAAAAATTTCAAGAGTTTGAAAAAGTGATAACAGTATACTCAGTAGTTTCACTTTTTCTATAAGATTTAACGAGTTCGAAAAAGTGATAAAAATGTACTCATTCACTTTTTCATAATTTTTACCGAGTTTGAAAAAATGATAAAAAGTATACTCCTTTTTCAAAGGGACCATTTCACCCAAAAAATCCTGTATTCTGCACAAAAACTCAAGAATTAAACATACCTCTTTATGATTAATAAAAATAATTTGGAAAACAACTTTTCAAAGTGAAAAATAAACAAAATAATATTTTATTTATTCAAAAAATCTTATAAAAATGAGTTTTTCTAAATCATTTTTACCATTTGATTTCAGAGTGAAAATTGAGATCTTTTGGTAAAAAACATTTGGAGGAGATTGCGGAAGGTTCGCCCGTCAGAATCGAAAACCGTCAATTCTAGGTAATCCACATCATCCTTACCTTCATTTTTGTCCTTTTACTTTCTTAATTTAGGGCTTAAATTGATTTTTAAGGAGGAAAATATGTTCAAAAATTCGCTCACGGGGTCCGCAGGTAAAACACTTGAAACCTGCGGACCCCGACAATTTTACAATGAGAAAATTGTCGTGGTCCCGCACCTTATGCATAAGACACGTGCATATCCACATGCTGTTTTTATGCGAAAAGTGCAGAGGTGTCGTAAGAAAAAATAGAATGAATAAATCTCCCAAATTAAGCCAAATTTTCCCACTCAAGTTGTTTATGATCTTTCAATTTGTCCATTGCAGGATATCTACAATGCTTGAGTGGAGAGAACATGAGCATGAAGAGGTTGATGATGCGGCCATGTTACATTCGCCTACATTACATGTATTGAGAGCATGCAATTTGTACAAATTTTGGGCCATTCAGGGTATGAGGGCTCAAGTAGACTTAATTACCTGGCTAGTAAACAAATGGGATGTCCAGGAACAATGCTTTATCATTGGAGGTCACCGGCTCAAAATTGAGCTGGAAGATATATATTTTCTCACTGGTTTATCAAAGAGGGGTAAGCCACTCTCTTTTTTTGGGGCTAGGGCAGGTGGCCAGTTTGTCACTAGCCTGCAGCAAGAATTTTGCAATGAAGAAGCAGACCCCAAAGATAAACGCATTAACATAAAAACCATTATTCGTCTTGAGCTCAAAGTGGTTGCGTTTACTATAACCTAGTTGTGTGGGAGCGCAACTCCTCATGTTGCTACAAGATCCCAAATGAAGACTGCTATTGACTGCTTTAGAGGCACCATTTTCAATTGGTGTGAGGCAGTGTTGGCCAATGTCAAAGGCCAACTGACTAGAGCAAACAACGTGAAGTTGAAAAACTTCGGATATGGAGCGATTGTGGTTACATTTTCTCTAGAGAGAATTCCTTCACTGGCCCCACAACTTATTTCAGTTGATCATGGTAGAGTCAAAGAGCCTCGAATGGTCCGATGGGTTGCACTGATGGCCCGTCATAGTGAAGGCGGTGAGGTTGTTCATTTCACTCCAGCTTATTTCCATTGGTTGGAGAACCAAATCTTCACGATAGAAGATTTCCCTTATGCTGGGATAGATTTTCGCGATGATCGAGAGATGTCTCTTCCTCCAGGGACACAGTGGGATGACTCAGGTAAGAATCATTTTTACCTATTCTAAATTCTAATTTTTATTGTGTTTGTTTTTTTTTTTTTTTAAATCATCGAAAACTAATAACAAAAATTTCAAATGCAGATGTGGGTCCACGTCGACCAGCCACTCTCCGTCCTTTTGACAGGAAGCCAGCTGTAGCACCACCACCACCACAGGATCGGACAACAGAGGTCCTTACCGACCTGGAAAACCATCTGGAGCGGTTGACTTTAGATATTCCAGAGACTACCATAGATGACATTCTGCTTGGCTTACAAAGATATGTTATCGGGGTTCCGGGACCATTAAGAAGATTTCTGAGCAAGGTGGCACGGGTTGTAGTGTTTTATCATGATCATCACCACGGATAGTGGATGATTGATATTGTAGACTTATATCATTTTTTTGTATCACTTTTTTCCGATCATAAGACATTTTGAACCTATGATCGAGGATGATGTAATATTTTTTGAAAACACTACTCTTATGCTATGATATTACTACTATTTCCAATTATCTGTCTAACATGTTATCGAATGTTATTTTAATCTACTGTTTTAATTATCGCAAATGTCTATTTATAACACTAGAAGCTACTGCATCAGCTAACGTGTTTAAATTTCTCGGAATATGTTGATACTCAATATAATCAAATTCTCATTCCAAGAGACGAACTTTCAAAAATAATCTTAACAACACTGGGTTTTTAATTGCATATACTCTATTCAATTGTAATACAACGAGTTCAAAATCTAACCTAACGATCAAACTTTGAATTCCAAATGAAATGGATTCAGACAATAACTCAATAACTGCGCTACACTCTGCAATATTGTTCGTTGTTTGATCAAGGCTTACCCCATGCATAGATACTAACTCATCAGTGGGTGAATAAATAACCCAAGCTGTAGAAGAAATGTTCCATGTACTACGACAAGCACCATCAGCAAAACCAATGTAGGTTTGAAGGGACGTCGAAATTTGAAAAATCAAGAGTGATCCAGATAAGCAGGGATAGTAGTAAAAGCACATTTAAACTAGGCAAACTCTTCTAATCTACAACACGCCAGCTTATGAAAATAAATAATATACAGGGAAGATCTCCACACAAGAATCAAGCATAATATCTCTTCAGATAAAGCCCATTTTTGGGTTTTCCTAAAGAGACCCTGTCAAAGTCAATCGGTTCATAGGCCCCTTTTGCAAGCTGTCGCTTGATAATATAAGGACCATGCCACATGGGTTCAAATTTCCCAGCACCTGGCTTATCATTAGCTTGATCATAAACCAAGACTAGGTCTCCTTCTGAAAAAATACGAGGTGTAACACTTCTATCATACCGAGCTTTCATTCGTTTTGCATGAGCTTCGATAGTTAATGCAATGGTGTGCTAATTCTCATATAATTGAGCTAAGTACAAAAAGTGTTTCTCCTCTTTAGAAGTGGCTGGTAGTAACTCTATGGCTAGTTGGAGTGACGGTATCTCGCATTCAATTGGTAATACCGCTTCTAAACCATAAACCAGTTGAAAAGGGGTAAAATCAGTTGATTTTTTTGTTGAGGTTCGATATGCCCAAAGTGATGAAAAAAACATGGTGTGCCAATTCGATTTATGAATTGTGATGATTCTTTTGACCATGGTGACTAAAAATTTATTGATAGCTTCAACCAAACCATTGGCCTACGGGTAATATGGTGTAGAAATTTCATGGCGCATGCCAAGTTGATCAGTCAGTTCGGTCATCATGATGTTTCGAAAATGACTCCCATGGTCAGTAATTATTGCTAGGGGCACACCGAAATGAGCAATCACATGATTGAACACAAAAGTAGCTGCAGTTTTACCATTTTCCGCAAATGTAGGCATTGCCTCGGCCCATTTGGTAAAATAATCTAATGCAAGAATAATATACCCATGCCCCCTAACCGAGTGAGGGTTACATGTAATGAAATCAATGCCCCATTTTGCAAAAGGACCGACAACAATTATAGGGTGAAGAGGAGCGGGTGGTGCACACATCTTTCAATCAAAGATTTGATAGTTGTAGTATTTTCGGATAGCAGAAATACAATCTTTAAATAAGGACGACCAAAAATAGCCAGGGCACAATATCTTTTGGGCTGTGGCATACCCAGACATATGACCACCACAGGCTCTAGAGTGAGAGTCATTTAAAACCTTTTCAGCTTTGTCAAGAGTGAGACAACGTCGAAAAATAGAGTTCACACCACGATGGTATAGTGTGTCACCAACAATATGATATTGCTGAGACTGGAAACGAATTTTTCGTCATTGTGACCGTGAAAGTTCGGGCTGAAAAGTTTGGGTTTGGAGATAAATGATGATATCTCCATACCAAGGATCGATGGTACTAATAAGAAACAAAGGTTCATCTGCGATAGAATGTTCTGCCACAATTTCTGTGTCAGTACTTGGGCAGTCACACATAAGTTCAATGAATACCAGTGATTTCTTTGATTTGGATTTTTCAAATTCCAAATAAAACTCCTGTAGGATAACAATCCATTTGGAGTATTTTCCCCCTAGCATTTTTTTGGTAAAAATATACATCATAAGGTTACAATCAGAAATCACTATTGTTTTGTGTAACAATATGTAATGAAGAAATCGTTGGACAGCTTGAACCGCTGCCAAGGCCAATTTCTCCACATGTGAGTACTTGATTTCGGTTGGATGCAAATTGCAACTGAGATAATAAATCACATGTTCGTTGTGGAATTCATCTTCCTGAACTAAGACCATGCCAATCGTAGAATTGGAGGCTGCTAGGTATAAAAAGTAATCCTAGTTGTAATTGGGAGGATGCAATAATGGTGCATGGGTCAATGCGTGTTTAAGAGCATCAAAATATCGATCAGCGATCTCGTTCCAAAAGAAAGGAATATTCTGCTTTAACAACCTGGTAAAACCTTTGGTTAGCTCAACATAGTTAGGAATGAATCGATGTAAAAAGTTCGCTTTCCCTTGCAAACTTTGGAGTTGGCGAAGAGTAGGAGGAGGTAAATTGATGATAGCCTCAACCTTCGATGGGTCGACACGAATGCCTTCCTTTGAGACAACAAATCCCAAAAATTGTCTAGATTCAACAAAAAAGACACATTTGTGAGGATTCAGGAGAATCCTATAATACCTACATCTCATAAAGATAGCTTGTAGATGAGTAAGATGATCTGCTCTGCGCGATGAATGAGCAGGTAAATCATCGAGATAGGGTTACACAATGTGTATAATGTCATGAAATGCATAAGACATTGCCCTTTGAAAATCTGCACCAGCGTTATTAAGTCCAAAAGGTAATTTGCAGTAAGCAAAAGTCCCCCACAGAAAAATGAAAGCTGTTTTGGGTTGATCAATAGGGAGTATGTTGATTTGATTATAGTCTGAAAATCCATCCATAAACGAAAACATTTCACTTTTGGCACAATCGTCAATAATTTGATCGATATAAGGGGTTGGATAATTGTCTTTTGGACAAGCTTGATTTATATACCTATAATCGAAACATACTCGTATCATCCCTTGTTTTTTATTAACGGGAACAATATTAGATACCCAATTCGTTAAGGGAATTGGATAAATAAAACCTGCACAGAGTAATTTCTCAACTTCTATTTTAATAGCGACAACTTTTCGTGGATGTATTGGACGTAATCTTTGTCAAACAGGTTTAGCATCCGAGTATGTTTTAATTTCATGAACAACAATTGATGGATCGATTCCTGGCATTTCTTCATATGACCAGGCAAAAATGTCACGGAATTCTTGAAATAGGGCTTTATATGCTTGGATTTCATTTGGCAGAAAAGAAGCACCTGTATGAATGTTTTCAACAATTCCTAGTTTCACTGAGATGTCAATAGGAACTGTCATAGAAATGTTTTCTAAGTTCAGTTCAGAATTGGAATTTGTGAGAGGATTTTGAGGTTCATTGACATAATTAGCGGTAAAAATGGAGGAAAATCAGTTTCAAAATGATCGATATTAGGTAAAAACGAAGATCGATGATGTATATCTTCCCGTGGTAATTCTTCTATAGACAAAAATTCACGAATATGCTCATCAGTATTTAATAGTTATTGAACAGGATTTGGAATTGATGGCGAAGCTGAGCTTGATATCGAAAGTGATTCCTCATTGATCACATTCACTAGATTAGGTGTAGCTGAAGGAGTATCATTAAATGACTATACTACCTGATATGCTAATTCAAAAGGACTCAAAGGCATCGCGCCATCGAAAGAATCCAGTTCTAAATCTGAAGGTACTATCCAAGGATCATCAAAGGAAATAGTACTTGATGTAATCATATTGATATTAGCAATAGGAGGTGGTACATTGGGAGCAGGCAGGGAAAAAGTTCTGAATAAAGAAAAATCTTTAATTAAACCTACTCCAACATCTTTATAAGGGATAGCCAATTTTCTGACATGTTGGATGCTATCGGTAGTGGCTGGGTCGGATGAATAATATGAGAGCTGATATATTTTAATGATCTTTCCTTTATGAGGAAACATGATAAGTTGAAAGACTGATGATACAACATCAGTCATGGCGTAAGACCAACTGCGACCCAGGAGAAGGTTGTAATCTAGAGGGGCATCAACCACTTCCACATTTAGATTAACGGTTTTTCCTTCGACCTCTATTGGTAGATCCTATAAAATACCATACAGATGGAAACCTCTTCCATAAAAAGCTTTGAGGATAGTCAACGATTGGTTAATTGTTGGAGAACCAAGTGATTTCCAACATTTTAACGACATGATACACATAGAAGCCCCTTCATCAACAACAATATGAAAGCAACGTTTGTTTTTGACTATTACTCCAGGAATATGAAAAGCCATTTGATGGGGTAGGCGGGGTGTAAAATTCTCTAAATCGAAGATCATTAGGTTTGAATCCTGAAGGTCTACGGCTCCTATGGCTAACAATAGCAATTTTATTTGGGCTGGACATGATTGCAGCACTTCCAAAGCTGACATTGCTGAAGGGGAAATCGCCAAGTCTTCAACAATATTGTAGTTTTGAGCAGCTCTCGCATGTGGATTGAAAGCTGATTTATGAAGTACACCTTTAGCAGGTGTTTTGATTACTAAGTCAGGATTTGGTTTCTCAATATGTAGTAGATTAGAAACTGAGGGAGATGTATTTGATGTAGAATTATAATTTTCTACTTCTTTACCACCAACAGGATTTTTACTACCATAATCTTGCGATCGCGTCGCAACCATCAAGATATCTTCTAGCGTATTCGAAGAATATCCAATCATGTTACTATCTTGATCAGGTATGGGAGAACCCTTAACGAATTTTGATACCTCGGCTCTATGCAGGCACTCTTTAGTAAAATGATCCTCATCACAGACTAGACAAGGATAACGAGGTTTTTGTTTATCGTCATTGGTTCAGTTTTATCGTTTTTATCTTTTGAAGATGATTTTTTGTTTTTATTCTTACCTTTCTTCTTACCACCATTTTTAGGTTTGGCTGTAGATGATTCTACAACATGAATATTGGCAGAAGTTTCAACGGAAGAATCTCCTTTTGGTGAATCAGGTAAAGTTATAATAGGAGAAGTCATCTTGGAAGATTTCTTCTTAATCTTGCCAGTACTAACAGAACCAATTACACCATCAGCAGCATGAGAGCCTGAAGGAGTTGTAGTTAATTGACCAGGTCTTGGTAAATAGGGGATTTTTTCATACAGAGTGCCTGACTGTGTATATACAAGGTCAAGGTACTGAGCTTGAGCAATGACTTGCTCTTCTGTAATGCCTCCCTTGGCCACATCTTCAGTAATTTTGGGCAATAATTATTTGATAAACCATTCAGCCAAAATTTGATCTGGAATAAAGACTTTCACTAAACATCTCCTACGTCTCCATTCATGAATGTGATCAGATATGTATGTAGACGTAGATTGTTTTAATGAGGTCAAAAATTCCATACCATTTTCGTATTTGACAAGTAACTTAAAATGGGTTAAGAAAACAGTAGCTAGTGCATTAAAATTATTAAATGAGCCTCGTGGTAACTAAATGTATCATTTGGCAGCTAGACCAATAAGAGTTCTCTGAAAAATACGTAATCAAATCAATCATCGATTAGTGAATTGGATGCACATGACATGTGATAAGTCATAACATGATTAGATGGATCTTCTCTTGAATTACCTTCAAAATTTGGAATATCACTGGGAAACTTATTAGGCATCGAAGACCACTACGAAAGATAAAAAATGGGATCATTCGTAAGCTGCAATAAATCAGGTAAATCTAAAGTTGCTATAAACCGTAACTGACGGCTAGGGTCTTGATAACCTTGTGTGATCAAACCAGTTCCAGGAGGAGGATATCCAGGATATCCTAGAATTGTATGCGCATTGGGAATTGTGAAACCTCCTAGATAACCAGGATTAATCGTACCATACTGGGGTTTTTGAGGTACTTGATAAGTATACCCAGGATATGGCTGATACTGATATGTTGGATTTTGTGTAGCATGTCCAAATTGATACTACCCCTGGTACGGTTGATAAGTAAATTGTCGTTGAATAGTGAGAATCATATTTGTACCATATTGTCTTGTAGGTATCTGGACCGTAGTTTGAATTGTAGGTCCTGACCGTAGCATAGATACTTGAGGAATTTGCACTGATACAGGGGTAGTAGAAACATGAGCTGTAGATACTCCAGAAATAGGTGTGGTAGGTTGAATAGAAGTTGCAGCAGCAGAAAAATTTTGAGGCAGAGTTCTAGGTGTACTAGGCCCAGGCTGTTGAACAGAACCAAGTGCAGAGACTTGAATGGTAGGCTGGACAGGTTACTGGGTTGGACCAGAACCTATGGGCTGTCCAAGTTGATTAGGTAACTACAAATTGGGTTGTAAAGTTTGTTGAATTTGAGATGGATCCCACACCATATTAATTTCGAGGTATTGAACCATAGAAGGTTGTGCATATGAAGGACCATAACCAGGTTGAACGTAAGTTTGATAATTAACTGGAAAATTTCCAGCTCCTTGTAATAATGGTTGACTTAAAGGAGGTTGAAAACCTTGAGCTGGGTACTGACCTTGAGGTTGATATTGACTCTAAGGCATGTACTGAATCTGGGGTTGATATTGACCCTAATGTATGTGCTGTCCTTGGGGTTGATATTGACCTTGAGGTATGTACTGTCCTTGAGGTTTCTCCCCATGCAGGAAATATTGTCCTACAGTTTGACCTCCAGGTGGTAAACAATTACCCTGAGGTTTCCCTCCAGGCAGTAATTGACCACCTTGAGGTTGACCCCCAGGCGGTAACTGACTTCCTTGAGGTTGCGCCCCAGGGGGTAACTGACTTCCTTGAGGTTGCCCCCCAAGCGGTAACTGACTTCCTTGAGGTTGAGGATTCAGAATATTGCTAGACACCATAAAAATATGTTCTATGTTCAACGTGCCAGTGTTTGTTTCATTTGTACCAGATGATAACATTTTTTCAATTGATTGAGGAGCTACTCCTGAGAAGGTACTAAAGAGTGACTGGTATCCTAGAGGAACAGACGAACCACTGTATAAAAATGCTTCTGGAGATTCAGAAAACATAGATGACTCACCCAACATAGCTAATGAAGGTCGATAACCTCGCGGTTTAGGGTAAAAAGGAATTTGGTGTGGTGAATAAGTAAGACCTGTGTTTTGTAAAAAATCTGTCAATGATAAATACCAAGTGTCAGTTCTAAAAGGACTATAGAATATTGATTCACGCTCTCTAAGATTCAAATTTTCTTGGGTTTCGGGAAGAACTACGTCTTCATCTGGACCAACAAGTTCTTCAATACATATGAGATCAGAAGGAATATTTTCAGTAATGCGATGTCTTACTCTAGGTGAATCAGGATCACTAGAAGTTAGAGTAACAAATCCTGAAGATGATTCTAACACAGCAGGTTCAGTTTCTGGCTCAGAAATTTCAGGTTCTTTAGCTAATTCATTGGTTTTAGAAGCAATGTCAGTGATTTCGGAAATTGAAATTGGCTCTTGAATATATTATGTTGTTTCGTTGATCTAATTTTACTGGTAGTATGTGGTACCAGAGCTTTCAGTCCTTCAAGTTGGCTTGGTGTATACTCAGGGGGTTTCCCCTGAAGTCTACGTGATTGTCTTGGTAATTTAGCCACGATTAAAAATTATTAATCACACGCAATCAAAGAAAATTTCAATCAAAAGTCCTAAAGTCACTAAGGAGACAATCAAATGATCAAACGCTTATAAAGTGTAGGAGATCAAACCACACACAAACAACAAATTCCCACACTAATAACACTAGTTGGTGATGAAATCCAACATCGTAGTATTTTAATGTAGAAATTGTGGTTGGAACAGTTACCCCGACAACCTGCTTAATGAAATAGACCGGTGCAAGTTTCTCCACTTAAACCATCTCGAGTGAAGATAACCCTTCGGAGAGTCCAAGTGAGTCTAGTCGACATCTGCTCTAGGTACAGTGGGATATTTCCTCCACCGTCACCTTTGGAAAAAATCTTAAAGTTTATGTCCACTAAGGTCACCAACAGGAACAAATATTCCTGGGGGAACAGTCTACGATCCGATATACACGCAAGGGTAGAGTAACAAAGCTCAATCCCCTTGAAGGCTCCTTGACATAACAAGTGACCCCAGGCTCCTCGACAATGGTCAATCCTAGGTTTACCGTTTTTAATATGCGCACATCTTCTATCGTTCCCAATGAGATGGAATTGATCACCTCACTGGTTCAGATATGATCTCGTGCTTGAATCCTTTAGGAGGAGCTTCCCAGAGCATACAAGCTACTATTGGATTTTTCCTACCGCAAGATCAACTACTTGTTTGTTTTAATTGTCTCGGAGAGTTAATTACTCCCTACTCCAAGACACTAGCCTGAGTTATGTTGGTGAAAAGAGTCCTAGAAATATAAAAATTACCAGACTGATTTTAATTTAAGTGTTGCTTTTAATAGTCCGTTTCTTAGGTCAATAGGTACAAAAGTAAAATTTTGATGATATGTCGTGACCCGACTCAAAACATACTAAAAATGCATCTATTATGAGAAACAATTCATTTCATTTCAATGAATTCTATCTAAAAGAAAGAGTTGAGAAATGCAATATTTTAAAACAATTATTTCCTTCAAAACAAGAACATATCAAAAGAAATATTATCTCATGAGAACTCCGAATGATCAGTTTCTCAAAAATAAATCCCTTTATTCTTCAAGATCGAAACTACAATCAAACATTCTCCAAAAGAAAAATACAATTTCTAGAAATAACACTCAAAACTAAAAACACTAATTTCGAGATCTAAAAATTCTAAGAATTAAATCTGAAATCAAAAATTTAAATATTTCAAGGACGTTTTTCTTAGTTTTTAATCGAACTAAGAAATTCTTTGCTGAAATGAGAAAAAACTCAAAAACATCAAATTATGGTTTTTTAAGTGAAATTCAAAACTTAATGAAATTTTTTTTTAAAGATTTGCAAATGAGAAAAAGGGATATAATACTCATAAAACAATTTCTGCTATGAAGTCAAGGACTCAGCAAGAAAACAATGAAATACCAGTGATCTAAGGTATACATAGGTTTCTGATCTTTGAGTGACATAAAGACAAGGCAAAAATCACTTATAATATGCATACCTTGTAGAAAATCATTCAAAACTTAAAAAAGCGGAAAGAAACTCTCACACAAAGCTTTCTGATAGAAATACAAGTCTGGGTATACACTGAGAATCTTGCAAGCCAATCCTAGAAAAGAGAATTTTAAGTTTTTCAAAAAAATTCTCAGGGTCCACAGGTTTTAGTGTAAACAGGTGCGGTGCCGCACTATGTATATAGACAAACAATGGAGATGACTGCACTATGCCTAAGGATAAAGTGAGGAGACCAGAAAACTTAAAGAAAAATAAAAAAATCTAAAGCACTTTTTAGGAATTATATAGGAATAAATTACCCAATCCAGTATTAATCAATCAAAATTAGAAAAATAATTGCACAAGTCAAAAAATAAAAGAAAACAAAGTTCAAGATCCATTCCCCAGTGGAGTCGCCATTTTGTTGGACGAATAAATCGTTCTTGCAGATAAGACAGATCTCCCTAGTATCCTACGATAACTAGCAACAAATAGAAAAATGTAAACTACTTTTTCTAGATTATATTTGATCTAGAATTATCTATAATGAAGGATTTAGGACTTACCTGTAGTCCAACGCTGATCGTAGTCTTCTTTCCTATTTCTTTTAATACGTCTCCTTTCGGGATCTGCAATAAAAAACATGAAAGAATCAAAAGCACCTGCATAATATAGACTAATTCATAAACCATAAATCTATCTCGATGATCAAGGAATTCAAGAAATAAGCCATTTAAATAAACAACTCATTGAGAAAACAGGATCCATTTGTATTAATTTTAATGAAAAAATGAGCCTTACAACCGTGTTCGCCTTAATTTCGTACAGGTCCTTCCGGGGTCTAGAACAAGTGTTTCCTCTACTTTGACAGGCCTTTGCACTCTCTCGACTAACATACACATGAGTGTGTAATCATTCCCATATGATAATCAGTTAAGAGAGTCTGAGTTTCTCCAGCAATTCTCCTCAAAAAATCTCAAAGCCAAACTCCCCTTGAGGATGAACTATGGCCTCAATTTATAGCAAAAGAGAAGAGGTTGCAGCTCCAAATAAGAGGGGATAGAATCCTCTTTCAAACGGATTAAGTTCCACATACCAAGGGGTAGGTTCCTTTAATGGAGGGATGAATGTACATGAAAGGAGCAAACTTTCCACCGAATAATTATTTCCAGAAGCTTCCAGATTCAACCAGCTGGGCTTCCAAATTTTACTTCCGCCTTCATTTTACCTTTTACAGGGAACCACACCTTTAATGAAGAAAAAGTGTGGCCAGTTCCGCATGTTCTAGAAGAAACAGATGCGGCACTACAGGTAATACTAAGAGAAAGTGCGGTACAATTATTTTATGACTTTTATAAGCTTTTCTCTCAATTTCAAGGCTTGGTTTTAGGAACTTGATGTTTGTAGACTTATAAGGGAGTATTGTATGAGTAATGATGGACCCATACAGACAGTAAAACGACATGATGACAATTTTAGTGTAACACATCACCATACGAAAAATTGGCCAGGTCAATAGCCATCGGTAAACTTCTCAGGGAGAGACCGCCAAACCAAGATATGTCTGGGGCTGAGAGTATGCAGACCTAGGGAGAAACAAAACTATAGAGTTTCATTCAGCGTGCAACACAGTAGGCTGAAGGACTCCACAACGACCTCCAGCAAGGGTTTGAGCAGCAACAACTACAAATCAGTGCGCTCACCGAAGAGTGCGATCAGTTGAAAGTAGAAAAGGATAACTTGCAGGAAAAACTAGAGAAGGTGACAGATGTTTTTAGGGATTTATGGCTGACCATAAGGGTTCAGGATGACTAGACAGCGGGTGACATATCAGCTGGCACGCTGGTCGAATGGTCCATTCATGTCAAGACATCATGTTTGAGTCTTAGCAGGGAGAATCAAGAGCTGAAAGCAGCGCTAGCGACTAGGCTGACACTGCTAGACCCTATTTTCATATATGCAGAGAAGGTCACGAAGAAGTAAAAACAAGTAAACGGGATGCAAGAAACCCTAGGAACCATAGTGAAGGAATCTTACAACCTTTTGAAACATTTGTATGAGTGTTCAACCTCGCTGACCATGAAGGCACAACCGATCTCAGCACAACCGCAACAAGTCTCAAAAGAAATATAGGAGGCCACAGACCCCGACGGCCTTGACCACTTATACAACCAAGCAGAGTAGCTGGAGACTAAGATACAGAGGATTGAAGAAAATTTAGTGGCAACCAAATAGGTCCTCTGAGAATTGAGGCAACCAGTAAAGCTTACTGCCCAAATGATACAGCAAATGGCTGCTGAGGCCAATATCAAAATTAAGGAAGTATTCAACAAGCTATCGGCCATTTCAGGAGAAAAGGAAGTGAAACATATCACCACAGAAATGGACCTGCTCATGAAGGGATGGAAACAGGCCATTGCAGACTTCACTGAACTCAAATCATCAGCGTTGGAAAAGGTACTTGAGTTGGGGCCCTTGTTTGGACAAGGAGAGGAAACAAAGAAGACAGGACCAACCACGGAGGTAAGGGGACCAATGGAAACCAAGGAAACAGAAAGGATTGACTCGGGATGAGTCAATAGCATGTGATCAGGGCCTGTTGGGGCCCTTGTTTTAAAAATGAAACAGTTTTGAGTTGCAGATAACAGGTGGCAGAGCGCAACCACGATAGACAAAGAGCTGTCACGGTTGCAAAGAGCTGGAGAGCAGGTGGCGTGGCAGTTGCGGAAACTATCACATATGGCAGAAAGGAGCGACAAGAACAAATAGCAGAAATCCCAGTGATTAGGGAGATGCAGCAAATAGCAGAGCGGAAAAGAAGGGAAAATTGATAGTCGCGTTGGCAAAGGAACAAATAGGCATTCAGCCAGTGTAGATAGGGGGTTGGTGCAGTGGAGAGCAAAGGAAGAGAGCCATAGGAGAGCTATATTAATTTTGTTCATTTTGTTCATTTTGTTCATTCTGTTATGCTCTATTTGGTAATACTGTAATCAGTCTTATTGTGGTCACTGTGAGGAGTAATGTAACTGTTCGCTATTGTTAATGAAATATAGTCCAATCTGGGTTTGATGTCCTAAATTATGTGATGTGCGTCTGGTTATAGTGAATGTATTGGCCGCTTTATATTTTGATTTTTCATCCTGAATATGTTCATGAGTAGTATCTTGTGTAAGGTAGCTAAACCTATTCAGAGTACTTAGCTCTATCTGGTTCACTCTATAGTTTTGATTGATCAATATCTAATCTGTTCCTAACCTCATTTAAGGTCACATCACGCCTCAGGTGAGACTCTCTACTCTTTGGAGTAGATTGAAAATTCTAGCGTTATGATAGAATACTGTGGAAACCTTGTTGGGCTCTATCCTAAACCTGGGTCTTGCTCAGAGATGTTCTTTCTCGCAAAAAAAATGTCAAATTGGGGGCAGGGGGAACTGCCGGCGGTCCCAACCTGTCAACAGCCCCATTTGTATTTTTCACATGCGATAACAACTAACTGCGATATATAATGTTACAACCAACGTATTAATCATCGTAACTCCGGGGGACTTGTCACATGTCTCTGGCATTCGCGGTAGGTCTAACATACATGCCGACAGATTAGCGGAACTTTGCCTCCATTACGCAGTTCTGCGCTAATAGTTTAATGTGAAGGTTTAAACCGCGGGGTTTGGGGGGTCGGCATGTGGCCACCCCCTCCCTTAACCAAAAAAATTTAATGTGACGGCTTTTATTTCGGTGGGATTTTTAGTGTGCCTCCAAATTTTGAGATTGTTGCTATTTTAACTGTAGTTAACTACAGTCCTCCAAATTTGAGTGGAGGTTTTGTAGGGGACATTGGGCAAAAGACTAGCTAGGTCAATTTTCAACTAATTTGGGTGAAACAAGAGTCTACCTAGATTAATTTTAGCATTATGGGGCCATTGGTACAGAGAAAACATCCATTGGAGGCTTGTAAACACATGTATTTGCAAACTTTTGAGCATAATGAAAGATGGACATGACATTGGGAGTTGGACCAACAGATGTAGCCCAGGAAGGGTGAACTGCTTCATCATGCCTATTGTGTAAATCTTATGTGTGGTTTTATTTCTCTGCTATACACTATTGTTCAATGTTATTTAGGCTTATTTACATGCTTAAAATTCACAATTTAATCTATGCTTCATGGTCAAATTCCTCAATCATCAAACAAAAAAATGGAGACAAATATGTACATGTTTTTTAATTGAAAAGACACTTAGCACAACAAACTAATACAATCCTTTCAGATCAGGTTGGTATTAGAGCTAGAGTTTATTCTATGGTGTTGTTGTGTGCAAATGTTTTTTTAACTATTTACAAGTGTTCACATGCTTACTAGGCTCAAGCTTAAGAGAGGAGAAGGAAAATTGGTGGAAGCAAGAGGGTCTCAAAGTGAGCCACAACAAAGGAGGGAAAGATTTCCACATTCTCCACCACCTATTTCACCTCCTAAAGAAGCAGAAGTAGCATTAAGCATGCCTCCAGAGGAAGAATAAATCCGTGAAGAGGTATATCCCAAAGAAGAAGAAAGAGTGTTCAAGAAAGAATTCCTTGACATGACTAAGATGGTGAGAATCCTTTATCAAGAAAGGAATGAGAAACTATAAGGAGAAGGATCGAAACTTTATAATGAAGGAAAAGGATCATTGGGAGGTCAAAATGATGAAGATAAGTCAAACAAGGGAAATGGAGGAAATGGAGGTAGTGGAAAGTCACCATCCTCCCCCTCATCATCATCATCCTCTACATCATCTTCAGCACATCAGCCACACAAGTCAAAGAACACTAGTAAAAGTCCTTTTCTAAAAATTGATGTTAAGTTTGAATTGCCAATGTTTAATGGTGAAGTCAATGCAGAAAAGAATGATAATTGGATTAGGAAATTTGAGGTCTATTTGAGAATTCAGAACCTTAATGATGGTGATACCAAAATCTAATTAGCTTCATTGAGAATGGAAGGTGCAACACTTGTTTGGTGGGAATCCAAGACAAAGGAGGAGATCAAGAAGCATGGTAATATTTTCCTGTCATGGACTGATTTCATTACTACAATAAAACAATAGTTTTATCTATTATCTCATATGCAGAAAGCCATAATGAACTGGAAAAAATTTAGACAGTTGAAAGGACAAAATGTGCAAGTTTACACCCAAGAATTTAGGAGAAGAGCTCTCTTATTAGGGGTAGATTTGTAGAGCCAAGATACTTTTCTCAAGTACATAGGAGGCTTACATAGATACCTAAGACATACTATTCTCATGTTTAACCCCACAAGTCTATATGAGGTATGTGTTCAAGCCACACATCTAGAAGCTAGAGGGAAAAAAAATTTTGATGAGGGTAGAAGCAAACCTTTTAAGGGGAAAAACAAAGAGAAGACCTCAAAAGGTAAAAGAAAAAAGAATGCATCTATCAAGAAAGTGGGAGAAAAAGTGGAATGTAAACATTGTTCAAGATAAGGCCATGATGAAAATCATTATTGGAAATTACATCCTAAAAAGAGGCCCAAACATCAGAACAACAAAGGGAAATAGAAAGATGCAGCTACAACACAACAGGATTTAGGAGAGGATTCAGGTGATGAATCTAAAATTATAGCCATGGGATTGAAGAACTTGAAGGGGAAATAAATTGAAACTAAACCCAGTACTAGTACATTAAACTGGAACATACAAGCTCCAAATGAAGAATAGAGAATTGAACTGTTTCACGTGAGGGTCATATCCAAACATACCAAGATTGGCACATTGTTTGATAGTGGGTCACAAGCAAACTTAATCTCTGAGACCATTGGTATTGAAGAAAATCCCATTGTCCAAGCTGAAGATGTTGAAGAGGGAGGAAGGAAGCTTAAGAAAGGAAAAACAACTAAAAAAGTGGAGTTTGTAGGTGATGATGCTGGATTCATTTTTCAACCTATAACCAATGACTAGGCATGCAAGAAAGGTTATGGAAAGCAGCAAAGAGGTTCAGAAAGTTAGTGAAACCGCTCAGCCAACACCGAGCATCATAGACCTCTCCTCACTTGCAAAAGAAGATATGATCATAAAATAGAAGAAGGGTAAAGAGAAAATCACTGAAAAGTCAGAGGTAGAAAACCTTAAATAAAATTTGAAAGAAGGAAGGGAAGAGATATCAGTCTTGAAGAAAGAGGCAAGGAAGCATAGTGCTGAAAGGGTCTAGTTTGAACAAATGAGCAAGGTTTGAGAGGATCAAGTCACAAGTGTCTCAAAGACCTTGGAAAATTAAGAAAAAATGATAAAGTGGACTCAGCCACTAAGAGGAGAGGTAAAGCACATCAAAAAGGTAAATCTACACTTGCAAGCCAAGAACAGGGCAGTGAAGGATCAAGTGAAATACCTAGAGCAGCCATTGGAGTTGAATCATGAAGAACTAGAAAAGAAAGGTTTGAAGATGACTGTGGTTGATGATCCCATTTCTCAATTGATCATAAATGAGGAGAAAACACCACAAGAGCCATAAGTTGAGATTGAATATGCATTAGGGGGTTCATTACATGCAGAAAATCAAGTTTTTCCAGCAGGAAGTTAGTTCTTAAAGACAATTTTGAAATAGCCAGGAATACACTATGAAAAAACCTGTAGCAGCCTTTTTTTATTCTAAAGTCACTTTTTGAAGTTTTCAAGGAGGGAGATTCATGGTGGTGATGTGTCATGACTTAATTAACATCATGGAACAAAAAAGGAGTGAATTTATTGGGTGCAGAAGCTACTTTTTCAACGCTACCAAAACTCGCTACAAAACTGTCTTGTTTTCATAGCGAGCCATTTTTGAAGGTTTTTGTGCATCTTAATGGCAGTTTTGGAAAGTTGGAGTTCTCCAGAATTTCAAGGGAGCTTATCATCAAATACTTATGACTCGAAGGAAGTGTTGTGGAGAAAGGTCATCAGCCAAAGCAACTTCAAAGATGAGGGTCATGCGTTCCTGAAAAGTAGGGTTGTACTCCACAAGTCTGGGAGGGTTTTAAATATGTAAAGTGGTAATGAACTCTATCATGTGTCTTTCGAGCATGTGATACTTATGTTGTAACCATAATGTAACTGTTTCAAAAATAAGGTAGAGTTATGTAATAAATAAGAGTTAGATTCCTATTAGGAGATGTTTTCTTTAAGGTATAACTGTCAGTTTTATGTTTGGAGTTATGTATTTCAGTTATGAAAGGTTTCATAGTTGAATTCGATGATCTAGACACCAGGTAGATAATCCTTGTTGTAATAATGTATATTTAAAGACAAAGCATTGAATTAGTGAAGGGTTGGAGATTTTTTGGCACCAAACTGCTACTTTTATGCATTTGACTCATATTAGTAATACAAAGTGATACTCTTCTTGACAGACCTGAGATTCTCATGAGGTTTTTAATGTTTTATTGATATATACTTTTATATTTTACCACTTGCAGTGGATTTCATCTGTATTACTCAGAATTCATAACTTTATGCTCTGACTTCCTTTAATGATGAAATGACTGTGTTTTCTTACGTTTCTTATGACAGTTACCTTTGTTAAAGACCTCTATCTACCTCAACTTCTATGTTTAAGAAATCTTGTCATTGAAAATACTGATTGTTGACTCCATAAGCCCAATGGTAGCAAGCCTACATTATTTTTCAACATGCAATCATAAAAAAACAAGCTACAAGTTCCATAGAGTTAGCCATCTAGTACTATCATTATTCAATATCATAAAACCCCCTTGAGAGATCCCTCTCAAACTAAAGAGGATAAGCTTCAGTTAGAAGTGGTTTGAAATAGTTACACTGAGTTTTTTGATAAGCAGCCAATCAAGTACAATTTTGCGATAAAATTTTGTTGCATTTTCCAAGGGCCTAAAGATATACTTTTCCCAAAATTTTGAAGCGGAACTCTTGAAGATAGCAGGAGCTCAAAAGCTGTTCGAGGCTGCAACTACCTTGGTGACTCCATTCAAAATTATCATGTTCAAAAGTGGCTTCTAAAAGGAGATATACAAGGATTAATCTTGATCCAGGTGGATATCGGTGGCACCCACCTATTCCATTTGGATCCACACCATCAATTCTTGCAGCTTTTCACATTCAGCACCACTTACTATTTTTAGAAGGTTTTTGGGTCTCGCACTCCCAGAGCCATTTTGGGGCCTTAATGATCCAGGTGGATATTGGTGGCCACCCACCTATTCCATTTGAACCCCCACCATCAGTTCGTTCAGTTTTTAATTTGCAGCACAACTTACTATTTTTAGCAGTTTTTCAGGTCCTGAACTTCTAGAGCCGTTTTGAGGCCCTAAACGACATTTTATGGGAAAACTGGGAGCAACATGGGTCCATGAATTGATGTTGCTCACATTGAAAGTTGTACTCCTCAGATAGATCTTTCTAATGAGCTATTGAGGGTGTCAATCAGAGATCGGATGCCAAAGTTATGTCCCCGGAAAGTTGAAACACCAACTTACCCAAACAGAGGCCCATAGTTTTGACGCTTCATCTCCTAGAGTTAGGTTTTTGGACTTTTTAGTTTTTCCATTGTTTCTCAATAATAAATAGACCCTCGAGCCTCATTGTAAAATAGTGTAGAGGTCTGTAGCCACCACATCTCTTCTCAGAGATTCGCTACTAGCACCCTAGCTATTTAATTTCCATTATGTCTGTAAGCATATTTCTGTTATTTGATATTAATGAAATGACGCATTATTTCCGCTGCATCTCTATGTTTATGGTTATTTTTGTATTCTATTTCATTCTTGCATAAATCTAGATCAGTGGTATCAGAGCGGTCTACTTTTTCTTTCTTTTTCTTTGCATGTCCCAACACAGTTAGGGTATAAGGAGTTAGGGCTCGATTTGGTTGAACATTTGCAAGATCAGCGTCGCAAACCCCAACGACCTCCCATGGCGGAATAAAATAAAGACAAGGGAGTAGGAGATCCTATCAAAATATTTCTCGAGGAGGCCCTCTAGAAACAAAGGAACGCGATGATGGATAACTTTGCTCAGATCTTTCAACGACTGCCCACCTACGGCGCATCTGCATCCAACAGCCACTCTGGAGGCGCCACTCCCTTCAAGGTACAGGTAAAATTTTATATTCCTATATTTGAAGGCCAAATAGATGCAGACGATGTAGATAGATGGTTGAATTTGCTGGAAGGGTATTTCTCGGTCCATGATTTCTCTAACCGAGAAAAGATTATTTTTGCACTCCTCAAAGCTGCCCCCCATGTCAAAGACTGGTGGGAAACCTACCGTGAGCAAGAGGAGGAAGGGGAACCCTCTCTGTTCTCAGCCACACCCACTTGGAATTTGTTCCAAGACGGAATCAAGGAACAATATTACCCCATGGGGAGCTATGAGGACAAATACATCCAATGGACCACACTGCGGCAAAAAAGGGATCAAGATGTGCATGAACTGACGAATCTGTTCCATACCCTGCGCACAAAGTTGGGTATTAAAGATTCAAAGAGACATTTGGTGCTCAAGTACCGTAGCTGTCTACACAAACACATTCAAGAGGAAACAAAGTTCCTTGACATTACATCTCTTGGCATGGCATATCGCTATGCCGCCAAGATCGAGCAGAAATTTAAGTTGAAGAAGCGAGACTTTGGATCTGCGAATCCGAATGGTGCCCCGAAACTAAAGAACAAGGGGCAAGGCCAAAGTGGTGCTACTCAGAACAACACCAAAAATCAAAAGAGGGACATAGAGAGGTGGTGTGAATTTCATAACAGCCCCACTCACAGCACAAATGAGTGTCAGACCAAGCAGTCATTGGTGGCCGAACTAAAGGCACCCGAATCAGATGCATTTTCTGATCTTGAGTCAGACATAGACAAAGGAAATGACAAAGGGAAGCAGATCATTGATGTGGATCCCAGTGCAATTTTTGCCACCACCAATATCCAGAGGGAGGACCCAGAGGATCTAGAGGATGTATGCCTCTTCCTTGTTGATAGTGGAAGCCAAAAGAACCTCGTTTCAGCAAAGGTCATGAAGCGGCTCAGCCTACTGACCATAGCACACTCACATCCATATACCATCAGGTGGATTCACCCAGGGAGAGATATCCGCATCCGCCAACAATGCCGCCTTCCGTACAGCATCAAGCCATTCACGAATGAGGTATTATGTGATGTTGCTCCTCTTGATGTAGCTGATGTATTATTAGGCCAACCATACTTGTGGAGGCGACATGCTTTGTATGAGTCTAGGCCTTGTGTTGTTATTATTACTTTGGGAAATAACTTGTACAGGATAGCGGAGGTAGTATTGCCTCCTGTCATCTCTTTGACTACTGCAAAACAACGCAGTAAGATTGTTTCCCAAACGAGGAAATTCATTTTCCTTACAACTCGCTCATAGGGAAAGAAGAATATTGTGGCCACAACCTCGAAACAGGGCTCCCCTGCACGGCTGCAACAAATGGACAAATTCATGGAGGAATAAGAGGACATTTTCTCCTCACTCACAGACGTTCCTCTACACTGTCAGGATAAGCACTCCATTGATCTGACCCCCAACGCACTACCGCCTGATGTTACCATACCTCCTGCAAATACACATACAGAATCCACACATGTACTATTTGAGGTTGATAAAGAAACCAAATTTACTAAACGCATCCAGCATGTCTGCCCACAGGTCCATGACATCTTGAACAAATCTAATACCCAGTTCAACAGAATTGGCTTCATCTCAAGGAGAATCTCAATGCAATGGGGACCATTGCTTCCTAAGGAGGGAGGAATGATCCAGGTGGATATCAGTGGCCACCCACCTATTCCATTTGGATCCACACCATCAATTCTTGCAACTTTTCACATTCATCACCACTTACTATTTTTAGCAGGTTTTCGGGTCCTGCACTCCCGGAGCTGTTTTGGGGCCTTAATGATCTAGGTGGATATTGGTGGCCACCCAAATATTCCATTTGAACCCCCACCATCAGTTCGTTCAATTTTTAAGTTGCAGCACAACTTACTATTTTTAGCATTTTTTCAGGTCTTGAACTTCCGGAGTCATTTTGAGGCCCTAAACGACGTTTTTTTTGAAAACGAGGAGCAACATGGGTCCATGGAATGATTTTTATCACACTGAAAGTTGTACTCAGATAGATATTTCTAATGAGCTATTGAGCGCCTCAAATGGATATTGGATGCCAAAGTTACGTCCCCGGGAAGTTGAAACACCAACTTACCCAAATGGGGGCCCACAGTTTTGACGCTTCATCTCCTAGAGTTAGTTTTTTGGACTTTTCAGTTTTTCCATTGTTTATCAATAATAAATAGGCCCTAGAGCCTCATTGTAAAACATTTCAGAGGTCTGTAGCCACCACATCTCTTCTCAGAGATTTGCTACCAGCACCCTAGCTATTTTATTTCCATTATGTCTGTAAGCATATTTCTGTTATTTGATATTAATGAAATGACGCATTATTTCCGCTGCATCTCTATGTTTATGGTTATTTCTGTATTTTGTTGCATTCCTGCATAAATCTGGATCAAATCCTGACCCAAATCCACCTACAATTATGGATAATCTAAACACAAATTCCAAAGGCATTCAAGGTATTTCTGCAAAATCAGGTACTCCATTACACACAAAAGCCTTGTCCTCTGAAGTTTTAAGAAGTCCTGAAGATAAAAAGTTTGATGATAAAATTTAGGAAGTCTTGTTTAGGTCAGAAAATGAAAAAGAATTGACTGAAATATTCTTAGACCTACTTAAAAGAGGTATTGATACCTCAGCCTTAGTGACCCAAAAAAATAAAGAAGAATTTTGGGGAGCAGTCACATTAGAGTTATTGTTAGAGAGGGAATCTTTGGATAGGTCGAAGGAGCTAGACCCATTTGAAATCTTGCTAAGAAGAAAATCTAGTTTCCCTTTACCTGAATGGAGTTCAATTTTAACTAGACTACAAAGACCAACCAACCCACCTTCTAATAGTTCCTCTTCCTCTACTACTATTGTCCCAAAAACTACCACAGTTCCTGTCATCATGGCTAGAAATTTTCCCCCTCCACCTGCTACTACACCTGTTAGGTATGCCCCTCTTGTTCTCCCAACTGTCCTTTATGCCCTTCCTAGAAAATATTTTGCTAGAATCAAAACTTGGGGAAGTGATGAAGATATTACAACTGAAGAGCATGTAGACCAGTTTAATGACTTTATAGACAGGGAAGAGGTTGACCATGAGGATGCCAAAATGAGACTATTTTCTTAGAGCTTTACTGGTGAGGTCAAAAAGTGGTTCAATGCCCTTGTACAAGGGAGTTTGCATAATTGGAATGAATTTGAAGATAGCTTCTTGAGAAAATGGGGAAATAGAACAAACCCTGTGCAAGCCCTCACTGAGTACAATATTTTGAAGAAAGTTGTAGATGAAACTGTCCAAAATTTCTCCAAGAGATTTAATAAATCCTATGATTCCATTCATGCCCATCTAAAGCCTCCACCAGGAGCAAATCAATTGAGGTATGTTGAGGCCTTTTACTATGAATTTTCTATCCTTCTAAGAGAAATAGAATTCCCTTCACTAGCTGAAATGAAAAATGATGCTGTGAAGGTGGAGGTCAATAGGATGGCAGCTAAAAATTCCAATATGGGAAAGGCAATATTGAAAGAAGAAGATAAGCCTTCCACCTCAGATGAAAAATTTGACTCCGTGATGAAAACAATGGAAAAAATGATGGATAGGCTTTCCCTTGGAAATAATTTAGCTCCTCCTACACAACATGAACCACAGTTTAGAAATCCTCAGTTCAGAAGACCTCAAAATAAGTAGAGACTGAGGGAAAATAGAAATCAACCTGACCCTCAAGTAAGGCCTCCTTTTCAGCAAAATTTAGTTGATGAAGAAGATCAGCCTGAAATACCAGAAGACTCCATTCATTGCCTAGATGAAAACATGTTAGGAATGTTTTTGACTATTGGAACAGGGTCTCCTAACAAGCTGCGAAACTAGTCCATTTTGAATATTTTTGATTAGATTTAGTCTATCGCAGGGGTTTTGGGGTGGGTCAAAGCCCCGATTGCATTGTAATGGGTAAAACGGTAAACCAGGGGTATAGGAAAGTCTAAGTTATATTGTTATAAATAGAGAATTATTTTGTATTGCAAAGGACAAGAATGATAAGCTATTGATGCGAATTGTGGTTTAAGCTATATGTTTGAGTTTTTGGGGAAAGGACACCTACTGGCTGTGTGCGCGGAGATCCAAGTCCAGCTGTGTGCGGACCCTGCTGCTGTGTGCGCAGGTTGGGAAGGGAATTGTAAGGAAGAATTGACGAATGAATGAATAAGAAGGATTGATAGAGAAATGAATATGTGAGTAATCTTGTGTGAATTGTTGGTAATCGCTGTATTGTGCATTTTGTCATTAAGTTGTGAAGATCTGTGTAAGTGTGTTTCTGGATCTAGATATATTTTGTTCTATTTATATATTGTTGTGTTATTGTCATAAAAACATATAACTATAGATCTAGTGCACGTGGATACGAACAGAGACCTAATTAACCCTGCATAGAACACGATAATCTGGGTTTACAAGACCTAGCGCAGCTTTTCTTGCCTTACCCATCCTTTCTCAGGGTGTGGAAACCTGGTTCCAGCACCCACCCATACTACTTTGGGTGAGACTTTGACCTGCGCAAGCAGGTCATTGCCGAAAGGGATAGTAGTATAGGGGTTTGTTGGCAAACCTTGCACACCGAACCTAGGTCAGGACCCCTCAAGCCAACAAATGGTTCCGTTGCCGGGATTCAAACCAAGGTCTCTCGGGTGAGAGCTGAGTATCCTGACCAGCTAGACTACAATGGCACTAGTAGCGCAGCTATCTCGCACAGCACTACGAGGACTATTTTGCGATACGTACCCCATATACCAGTCCAAAGCTCTTTCATCAAAGGCTAAGGATAGATGCGCTTTTTTCGTAGTATTGCTCACTACACCCTGCGTAACCCATGCCGATTCTGCCACAAACCAAAACCGCTCCATGTCTTCGTCGACTGTGCCTTCGAAGGTAGGTAATTTTAAGTGTACCGCCATGATTTCTTAGGGGCCATCCACTTTCCGCTATTCGCTTGTCAGTACCTAATCCTTTTCTTCGACTGTTGGAACAGGGTCTCCTACAAGGTGCGAAACTGGTCCATTTTGGATATTTTTTATTAGATTTAATCTAGCAGAGGGGTTTTGGGGTGGGTAAAATCCCCGAAAGTGTTGTACTGGGTAAAAGGGTAAACCAGGGGTCCGAAAACTACAGTTTACGGACCATAGGAAAGTCTAGGCTAGATTGATATAAATAGAGGGAAATTTTGTATTGGAGAAGACAGAAAATGATAAGCTATTGATGCGAATTATGGTTTAAGCTATCTGTTTGGGTTTTTGGGGAAAGGAATCTTGCTGGCTATGTGCGCGGAGATCTAAGTCCAGCTGTGTGTGGACCTTGCTTCTCTGTGCGCAGGTTGGGAAGGGAATTGTAAGGAAGAATTGATGAATGAATGAATAAGAAGGATTGATAGAGAATTGAATCTGTGAGTAATCTTGTGAGAATTGTTGGTAATTGATGTATTGTGCATTTTCTGTCTTTAAGCTGTGAAGATATGTGTAAGTGTGTTTCTGGATCTAGATCTATTTTGTTCTGTTTATATAATGCTGTGTTATTGTCATAAAAGCATATAACTATAGATCTAGCGCATGTGGATGCGAACAGAGACCTAATTAACCCTGCACAGAACAAGGTAATCTGGGATTTCAGGACCTAGCACAGCTCTGCTTGCCTTACCCACCCTTTCTCAGGGTGTGGAAACCTAGTTCCAGCACCCACCCATACTAATTCAGGTGAGACTTTGACCTGTGCAAGCAGGTCACTATCGAAAGGGCCAGTAGTATAGGGGTTTGTTGGCAAACCTTGCACACCAAACCTGGGTCAGGACCCCTCAAGCCAACAAATGGTTTTGTTGCTGGGATTTGAAGAAGTCTGAGAAACGGATCGAGTAATGACAAGAGAATACTGGAAACCTAAAAGAAAGGAAATCAAAGACTAGTTCGAAAGGCAGATCTAGGAATTCGCAGTAAAAGAAAATCGCAATGAAAATTTAACAGCAAAAAAGTGGAAAAATAGGTACATCCTTACAGAGAGCTACGAAATATTCTTTGTAACTTTTGTGATCGAGCTCCAGGAGTGGCTGGCCAGACTGGTCGAATTCCAGAAGTGTTGGAAGGACGAATGAGTCACTCAGTGGACCCCGAAGCTGATCTGGCAGCTCGAAAAGATTGATAATACTATCACGCGCACAGTAGATCACTGGGTGGATAGTGTGCTTGGGGGATTTGTGACGAAATTTTCCATTGATCAGTTTGTCTCATATTATGAAGCTGAGTGACGATTCTTTAAAGGGTTCTGGGGAAAATTCCTGAGGACATTACTGTTGTTGATCAAGATATTACTGTGTGAAAAGAGCATTCTGTGTAGTAATACCGAATGACCTCGGATCTAGACGGGAGCGCGACGCGTAGTGGTAAATACTATCGGACCAACCTTGATGGAGGAGATCTGCCTATAATCTATTGCAAGAACCAGCTGCACAAGATCCTTCAATTACATCACCACCTAGGCTGCACAAAGGTAAGAATTCACCCATACCACCACCCCCCCCTAAACAGTGATATGGATGCGCACCTGAAACTACCTGCCTTCAAGGGGGTAGGAGATGAGGATATGGACTGGTTTTTGTTCGCTGCAGACTCTGTCTGGACTAAGAAGAATGTGGCGAGTGATACAGTAAAGAGGGCACATATTTCACTAACATTCAAGGACAAGGCCCTGGACTGGTATATGCGATACATTACCCAGAATGGGAGTGCATCCATTCAAGATATCAAAGACGTTCTAAAGAAACAGTTCCGAAAGCCTAAATCTTATTCCTAGCTGGTAGCAGAAGTAAAGGACTTCAAACAAGGTGCATCTGAGTCAGTATGGGAGGTTGATCAGTGATTGAAGAAGGAAATCAGGGAAGGAGGATTTGAGTATGATGATATACAACATACGGAATGGTTCATCGCTATGTTGTTACCTCACATGTGCATGCTGATGAGTCATCAGAACTTCGAGTCACAGGAGAAAGCTGTGGAAGTCGCTATGAAACTAGAAGTTGCCCCTCGAGAGGATACATTGGCAGGGGTACAAAAAATTTAGGAATAGCTTGGGGCTATGCATATGGAAATACAAAACCTGCGAAAGGAGCAAGGAAAGGGCGGGTGCGCAGATCTTTGGTGCATAGGATGTCAAGTGTCTGGCCATACAAAGGATCAGTGCCCTCTGCTAACAGATTACATGCAAGTGGGAGGACCTAGTCCGGTACACCCAGGAGCAAGTAGGGAACCTATTCTGTCATGACTAGGGTCAAGCGGACCTACGCTGTGGTGTGATGACTGCCGGGTAGTAGGACTGCATGATACGAATCATTGCCCTCGGCTAGGTGCGTATGTCCCAGAACTGAAGCAACAATGGTGCATATTCTGCCGATCAGTGGGACACGATGAGCAGAATCGTCATACTTATGATTTAATGATGGATCATGGGAACTTTCAGTATAGTACACTGCTGGTAAATTTCTGCGCACTGGAGGATGGTAGAACTAATTTTATAACTGTAAAATAGGGCAATTTGGCAGAGAATGCCCAAATCCCACCAGACCGTCGTGCAAGTATTGTAGGCAGCTGGACCATGTGTTGTAGGATTTCCCAATTTTAATAGCCAATATGCAGGAAAAACATCCCACCCCTATGCACAATGTAAAAAGAGTTAAAACCAAGCTAAGGAATATGAGTCCAAGTGTAAAAGTCATGACACGCAGCGGGATAGTCACCCAGGGAGAAAAGGAGGAGCTTGCCCCTCAGGAAGGAGTGAATTTAAAAGAACAAGTACCCCTGGTAGGCCCTGCACAATAGCCGATGCACCCCCAGATAGAAGAGGGAGTGGAGCCCTTTTTGGAGGCATGTATGAAATTGCTATGAAACCCGAAGGCCGTAGGAAATCTCCAATCACTATTGAATGCCTACACAGCTCGGCCCAATCTGATCTCTAGGACCAAGGATGTACAAAAACTATACAGCTATAAGAAACGCACTAGAAGACAAATGTGATTGACTACGCAGATCGGTGACTACGAGATGGATCAGGTCATCTTAGATCTTGGATCGATTGTGAATGTATTACCAAAGCAGACATGGCAACGAATGGGAGAGCCTAAATTAGAGTGGTCCACCATCCAGCCGCGAATGAAAAATCAACAAAAAATCATCCCTCTAGTTAGGCTACCAAAATTTATGGTTGACATTGCAGGGGTAAGGGTCCTAGCTGACTTTGAAGTAATAGAAATTGTGGAAGATGCAGATCCCTACCCTGCGCTCCTCAGGCTGGACTAGGAAATAGACATGGGGGGTGTCATCAATCTCAAGAAGCGCAACATGGTGTTTGAAAACAAAGGTACGCGCGTCATAGTACCACTAGATCCAGTAGAAGGCGCATGCTATACAAAGCCAGCCTATGAGGAGGAGGAAATAGATCACATTTATAAATTGACTGTGCAGGTTGAAAATTGGGTTAACCCCACGGACAAAGGAGTGCTCTACTGGGAAAAGGACAGTGAATGTTTTTCTAACTCTGATGAGGAGCTAGAGAATTAGAAAGGTCAGTTGCACGAGGTTTCGACGCTACGATGTCTTCAGACCACCAGGAATTTTCATCGCATCCCTACCAAGGAAAGAGACTTGCGTTGCCATGATGATGCAGGAGATAGTTAGGAGATTTTTGAACCTGAAATCCCCATGGAATGTAGGCTAGGAGCATTTCCACTAACACTGTGTGGAGCACCTGCGCAAGGGCCAATATTCTTCACTCAGGAGAAGTATTGGAGTAGGGTGATCCTGCACTTAGGGAACCCAGTTGCCAGATGGGCTCCGTGGTCAGTCGACCTACACAGATACTTGCTGAAATAAAACACTCAAGGGTGTGATCGAACCCCGCCCAGACAGGCTCACCTAGTTACTGCTACCCTAAGTGTGTGTTCGATTACGGACCCCCCTGAACCCGCATGCAATTGGGAGAATTTGCACTCACTTCAGGTAACAGATGGCACGAGGACGCTTGACGCAGCCCTAGGATGAAGAGCATTGCTTGAGAAGATTGGTGGCCAACTTGCAGATCTGGTACCCGAACCCTGTTATGGAACACCTAGCATCAACATTAATTCAGGGTTCACAAACAACACGCAGGCGTCATTCAAAATCTGACATTCCCTGGAAGAGACATAAGGCACAAATGATGACTGTAAGCACATCCCAATTTAATAAGAAAGGAACCTTACAGGTATGCAAAATAGGTGGCAGATCATCAATGCAGCCAACTATGGTAAGATTAATCCGAATGGTCGATGGTAAGTTTCACGAACGGGCTACTCCACCATTAAATAGCTGTGGATGGTATGCGGTTGGCTGGATGACTTCACACCAGGATATTTATTTGCTCTCCACCATGCTCCTGCTATCTGCCTACTGGTTTTCTGAAATCATTAACATTCTCTGGGATGCCCATTTCCTTGTTGCTAAGATGGACCCTAACCCACCGAATGATCCATTCCTGAGCTGCTCAGTACCCGTAGACATCGTCTTGAGAGGGCCTGGGACTGCTGAGTGTAGTCAAAGGATCGAGCGTTGGATTCCTATAGAAAGAATTGGCTGTGAGCCACGCACAGAAAGGCCCCAGTACTGCGCAATGGGAATAAACAACCATCCTAGGGACAACCGCGGGACCCAGCTAGATGGCCTTGAGCACAGAGGAGGGTACGTTAGTACCGCAGTCCCCCACCTACAGCATCATAGTCAGGTCACCACTGGTTCTACGACAAGGAGGAACACTGAGATACAAGGACATGCTACGACTTCTCCGCAACTCCAGAGTACCGCCTAGCAGAAGCAATGTTTGTTCATTCCCTCGCACTGCCCTAACTCACAATCATGATCCAATCGCTACGGACATCCAAATCGATTTGGCGCAGCTATCTCTCATAGTGCTATGAGGACTACACGCCAGAGTGTTGCTGGGACCTCAGAAGTTGGAGAAAAGGATTGGGTACTGACAAGCGAATAGAAAAAAGGGGCACCTACGATAGCCCCTAAGAAATCACGGCAGTACACTTAAAATCAACTACCTTCGAAGGCATGGCCGATGAAGACATGGAGCAGTTTTGGTTTGTGGCAGAATCGGTATGGGTTGCGTAGGGTGTAGTGAACGATACTAGAAAAAAAGCGCAACTATCCTTAGCTTTTGATGGAAGAGCTTTGGACTGGTATATGGGGTACGTATCGCAAAATAGGGGCGCAACTATCCATAACATTAAGGACACCCTAAAATAGCAGTTTCGAAAACCTAAAGCCTACTCTCAGGTCGTAGCAGAACTAAAAGATTTCAAGCAGGGAGCAACTAAGTCTGTATGGGAAGCAGATCAACACCTGAAGAAAGATATCAGAGAAGAATAATTTCAGTACGATGACAGACATCTTACGGAATGGTTCATCGCCATGCTACTCCCTCACCTACAAGTACCTATGGGTCACCAGAATTTTGACTCACAAGATAAAGCCTTCGAAGCTACCATGAAACTAGAAGCTACACCTAGGAAGGATGCTGTATTGGAGATACAGCGGATCCAGGTGCAGCTTGGGGCTATGCACCAGGAAATTCAGAATCTACAACGGGAGAAAGGAAGAGAGGCTGGCATGGAGCTAGGTCACACAAAAATACAAGAACATAGTCCAGGTCAACCAAGATCAAGGGCGCGTAGTCTAGAACAATGGAGCTCCAGGGGATCTACGCTCAAGTACAGAGAGAGCTATACAGATGGGTTGCATAATACCAATCGATGGTCCTATCCGGGCACCAACATTTTCAACCCAAAGCAACGCTGGTGCCGGTTTTTTCAGTCAACTATCCATGAGGAGCAAGACTTCCGACTCCATAATGAATTCATAGACTGGGGAAAATCACCAGAAGACCGTACCTCACCAAAAACCCCTTCGGGCAGGGGTGACTCCCCCCCTAGAGGGAAGGACAGGAGCCAAAGTGGAAGCGCAGGTCAGGGTCGAGGCCAGTCGATCTACTATAAATATGGAGGCACGAGGCATTTTGCAAAGGATTTCCTGGACCCCTCACGACAGTCCTACAGGTATTGTAGGCGGTTGGGCCATATGCTGGAAGATTGTCCAGCCCTGAAAGCGAAGATACGGGAAAAACAGCTCCCATCTACACCGAAGGTGTGAAGGGTCCAGATCGAGCTAGGGGCTAGATACCCAAAGGTAAATGTGGTAACACACAGTGGATTGGTGACTAGGGGAGTTAAGGAAAAATACGAAACTAACGCACTGATCCACAGGGCAGTTAGCAACCAAGAAGGACTAGACCTGGACAAAGAAAGGGAGACGTTTATGGAAGCTCAGAAGGAGTTCCTTGAGACTAAAGTTTCGCCATCTACACACCTTGGGGATTTAGAGGTTAAACACTTCCTACATGCATGCATGCGGCTGCTGCGCAAACCCCAGGCGATATGGAATCTACAGGCTTTACTAGAGAGCTGCGCAACATGCACTGCCCTGTCACCCGACATTAAGGATGTGCATCAGCTATACAAATATCAGAGACGCACTAGCAGGGAGATGTAGATGACAGTCTATATCGACAACTATGAGATGGATCGGGTTATCTTAGACCTTGGATCAGACACCAATATACTACCTAAGCACATTTGGCAATGCATGGGGGAACCCAAGCTGGAAATATCCACCATCTAGCTTTGAATGACTAATCACCAAAGAATAGTACCTATGGGGAGGCTCTCTGGGATCCTCGTGGATGTTGCAGGGGTACGCATCCAAGTTGACTTCGAATTCATTCAAATCTCTGGGGATGCAGACCCTTATCCTGCGCTACTAGGATTGGATTGGGCCATCGACCTAGGCGGTATCATTAACTTATAAAAACGAAGCATGGTATTTGAAAATAATGGCACAAGGGTCATTGTGCCATTAGACCCTGCAGAAGGAAAAACTTATACGGAACCTATAACCAAGGAGGGATATGTGGATTATATCTATAAGTTGACAGCACGTAATAGGGACAATCCAACCCAGGACGCAATACCATCCTACGAGGGGGATGTTGAGGATCCCAGTGAGGAACTAGAAACTTGGTAGACCCAATTGGGAGAAGCCTCCATGCTGCGTTGTCTTCGTATCATGATGGTCCTAGAGGAAAGGATTGGATTTGCGCCGAGCCTAAGCAACTGCGGAAAACCCAACCCGGGGGAGGGTTAGGGTGATCCACGAATGAGCAATAGGTTCCCTACGACACCTGTAGGTCCAGCAGGTAGCAACCCCATGCATCGAGCCACCTCTATGACGGTGACAAAGCTAAGGGTTAGGCGGTATGCTCCGACAACAGCCCCCCTTGGGGCCTTAGTAGAACAACTGATAAAAATCCCTTGGTCTTGGGCTAAGAGCTACCTAGGGAGCAAGCCTGTGTTGGGGGAAGACAGGCAGCTATCACAACTAGGTAACCTTAGCGTGACGAGTACGCCAAGATCACTGGGGACACAACAACTAGCTGTTGGAAATGTACCCACTGGTAAAAAGCAGAAGTTACCGTTGAGAGAAGCGGCTTCCGAGCCTTTGGCAGGATGAGTTATGGGAAGTTTTTACCATTCCTTGGGAAACCCGCCCTGAGTAAAATATCCCTCTCCATCATCCAATGGGAAGTGCTTAAAAGAGGGTTTGGATCAACCCCCAAGTAGCAGAGGCTAGGCACAACCCCTATCGCCGACGCCACTCGACACCACTGGGGAGGCCGGGCCATCTTGGTGTATCCCTAACAAAGGCGTCTGGCCAAAACGTAGCCCCTAAGCCACAGAATTCAGCCGGACTTGGCCCGCCTTCCACGCAAATGAGTAAAGCCTCAATCATGGTGTTATAGCCCAAATCTACCTCAGGTTGAGAAAGGCAGAGTCTAGGGTAACATCAAACCACGCTCAATCTGGTAGCTAGCCCTACCAGATCGGGAGAGGGCTCTCTCCTGGTCAATCTCAAAAATTAAAAAAAATGATCGTTGAGGCTTGATATGACCTGAAATTAAATAATTTTAGGCTAGGTATATATGCAAAAGAGTTTGATTTGATTTTAAGGGTGTTTTGTTGGATCAAAGGGAAAGACAGATTTTGGGTCTGGGAAATGAGCAGTTTTGCAGGGATCTGAATGGGGCTAGGTAGGCACTTGATTTAACACTTTCAATTTGAAGGAAATGGAGAGTTTGAGAAAGGTGAAGAGCTGAAGAGGGCAAGAAAACTTCAAGTATCCTCTCCAAACAGCTGAAAACATAGAAAATTAAACAAACCCTAGGTAGAGCACTGCAAATTCTAATGAATTCTACCTTTATCCTTGTTTGCTTAACTTAAGAAGAAATAAGAAGGAAAATGGTATACATGAAACAACATTAGACTTAAATTTACAGAGAGAAACACACTATCAAACCAAAATACCACAAGAATCCCATGGAGTGCTGCAAACCCTGGTCTATTCCTTGCCAAACTGCAGAGATGAATGTACAATGATGCTCAAAGAATTCCCAAAAGTCCAACCGTGCCAATGACTGAAAAAACACAAGATATAGACAAAAAACCACCTATCCTAGCCTCCAGGGGTCGAGCTCACAAGTTTAGGATATGTTCCAACAAAATCTAAACTGAGAACTAGAAAGTAGGCAGTGGAACAGCTTGCCTCTATAAACTAGGAAATTGATTCATTCAGTTGCAATTCACCTTTTGATGGATGAATCTACCTCCATGAGTGAAAATTTAACAAAATTACATCAATATCCATAAAATTACATCAAATTACATCATGAGTTTGACATTTAGAAGTAAGAAAGTCAAATTGTCAAAAACTAGGCGAAAAACAGAGTTACTGGAAATGGGAAAATAGGCAAATCTCCAAATGCTACTGCATTCGATTTCTCTATGCGTCGCGCTAGTTTGAAGATGATTTTGGAGGCCTTCCCATGGTCCAAATTTGCTCCAAGTGGGCTTGTTGGAAAGGTCTACCTGTATAATTTCCAACAAAAGTGGAATTTCTGAATTTGGCCTTCATTTTCCCCTCCAAAATTGACTTCTCCCAACATTTCTTCCTCTGTGTCAAAAAAGGGGCAGAAAGGTCATTTTTGGGGTGTTTTTGACCCTTCTGGAAACCAAAAACCTGTCAAAATTTCTTGTCCATAGGTAGGCATGCATATTTTTCCATGAAAAATCCAAAAATGCTAAGTTTTCATCAAAAGGAGCCCCCAATCATAAGCGCGCGACAAGTGGCGCGACGCATAGCGCTGAAAAGTATGTTTTTAGGCCCAAAATTTTCAAAAATGAAAAAAGTGTCCCAAATTTCTTGAAATTTGGGCTGAGTGTCCTCCATTATGTACTATGCTAGGCCAAGGAAGCCTCGACCAAAATATAAAGTCTATCTTTCCTTTTCTGACGCTTTGAGGCCTTCTTTAACTTGGCCTTCAAGATTTTGATTCGTGCCTTGCAAGCATGATTTCTTGCCCAATAATGATTAGCCATGTGCCTCAACATGTTATTTTCCTTTTTGGCCTTCTCCAACATCTTTTCCAAATGAATATTTACCCTTTCAAGCCAAGTTTCACGATCAGCTTCAATTTCTTACTCATACCCATGATCACTGTCTCTTTCCATTGTCCTTTGGTTTTGAAAAATGTGGTTGTACATGGATGGTTTTGTGGATAACAGTGTGAAAATATGGTGGAGGAATGAAATGGGTAGAGTGTATGGAAGAGAGTGTAAAAATTTATGAGGGGAGTGGTATTAAGGGGATATGGTATACAACCATTAGTGCAATGAAGAAAACTAGGGTTTTAGGGTTTTGGGGATAGGGGAGTAGGATGAGTGGAAATGAGAGGGGGAATGGGAAATGAAACTAGTGAAATGCAGTGGATGTGAAAGTGGTAGAGGAGAATAAGACAGAAAAAAAATGGCAATTTTGCAAACCCTAGGCAGATTTTCAATGAAACTGTGCAAGGAGCTAGGGTTTTATTTTTCACCTAGTGAAACACCATAAACATTGATGGAAACTCATATATTGGCAATATGGAGATGTTAAATTAGTTGTGGAATGAAGAATTTGAAATTTTGGAGCTTTTGGAGGAAGATTTGAATGGATTTCAGGTTTTTTAGCCCAATGCGCCGCGCCATTACTATGCATCGCCCCAATTCATTTTTTACACTGCAGAGGGTTGCCCAATGCGCCGTGCCATCTTTATGCGCCATGCCTTTTTGAAGGATACTTTTGGAGACCTTATTGGTGTCAAAATTGGGCGCATGATATCTATTTGGAAATCTTATTGAGTCTACTTTCCAACCCAATTGGAATTTGTCAATTTGGAGTTCATTTTCCGTATCAAAAATCAAATCTCCTAAGACTGGTCAAAATGTGCAAAAAGAGGCTGCCTCAAGGTAGAGTGCTGTTGCAGTCAACATTTGAAGGTCTTCCTAAACTCCAAATTGAGCTCATGATATCTCATTGGAAAGCTCTTTGTGTCTAGTTATCATTTGACTCATCAAGAAAGTCATTTGGCCAACCAAGATAGGAGAAAGATTGATTTTTCCAAGGTCACTTTAGAGGTGCATCAATTCTCCTGAGGCAACTGTATTTTTTACATTTCTCTAAAACCATGACACCTGTGTAAAAGTGAAGGATTTTTTTCTTCCTTGGCCTATTTTGGACAAAAACCTCTCTCATTTTTCCCAAATTCATCTTTTCTTGCTCAGAAACATCATTGAAGTAAAACCTATCCCGATGTGTGGAACAAGGGATTTGTCGAAATGAAGTGAAATGAAGGGGATAATGGGGCTTATAAATTCTTGAGAAAGTTTTGAGAAGTAGGGAGGGATGTTAGGAAGTAGGGGAAAGTGGAATTTCAAATATTTAGTGAGGGGAAGGGGTCCAAAAGGGAAAAACACAGGCCTAGCCTAGAAAATTGTCAAGTTGTAGCAAGAAACTAGGGTTTGTGCGAAAATGAGGAATTTGGGAGATCTCAGTGATGGGAAGTGTTTAATAAGGTACATAAAGGATAGGGGAAGGTGTATGAACATCAGGATACAAATTTTTCTGATGATTTGACCATCCAAAAGAAATTACCTTCAAAACCCTAGGAGAGGGAAATGAACCTTACCTAGGCACAACTAAAGCATGAACAAGGTGTAAAATGACCCAGTGGAACTTGACATGATGATGAAAACCCTCTGAATGATGGTACACTCAGCTAAATGGTGACATGGACCGACATTTGGACAACTTTGAAAGGAGTGAAAACAAACCCTAGACCTAATACCTAGTGACCAAATTTTACTTGAAGACTCACTGAAATGACAAAATTTGACCTTGACACCTTAAAATCACTTTTTAAGAGCATGTTTGATCACTAGAGGAAGGCTGCAAAGACTGACACTAACATTGGCTCCAATGGGGATGGTAGCTCCTTGGAGGTGCCGAGAAATACAGATCTTTGGAAAGCAGACAGTGCCTTCATCCATTGGGCAATGGAGTCAAAAAATTCGACAAACCAAAACCAGACTCTTGACTCAATTTTAGGACTGAAATCTGACTCAAAACTGACTCAATTTCGAAACCAAAAATGACTGAAAGACCTGACTCAACAAACCAAACCAAAACTAAAATCAACCTTCAGCTTTATAGGCTTCACTTCGGGCCCCAAACTGAAAGAATGATGACAACACACACTTGCTCTGAAACTATGTCGAAACTGACTAAAACAAAAATGACTCAAGAACTACTTAACTGAAATTAGTACTTACAAAGATTTTTAACGGCAACAGTCCATCGAGATTTGAGGGCTTCAAATCATGATGACAACCAACTTCCTACTGATGGAATATGTACAATCATGTGTAGTGAGCCTTCCAATGTAACCAATCCAGCAGATGACTACATACCAAAATTCTGCTCTCATTTTTCTCGAGCAGGTAGAACGATGTACATGTAGGCAACTCACAATAACCACTGAAAACAAGGCTTATGATAATGAACCAGGAAACATTTATCTTTTCTGATGCTTGCAAAATAATGCCGAAGGGATCTTGAAAATCCTGAAGCACTAGTTGGTCTTGAGATCCAACAGCAAAAATACAACTACTCACTTCATTCTGATCTGAAAGAACAATTGATTGCCGAGTGATAGGAAGGCACAGAGAAGTATAAGCTTCTGCCATCTGAGTGTTGGCTGTAAGTTCCTTGACCATGAGAAATTCTGGCATATTGTCTCTCTCAAGCTCATATTCCTCAATTTCATGGTCTAGGTCATTCTTAAACAAAAAACAATCTTCAAGATTATCAAACATGACAGCCTTATCATCTTCATGAAAGAAACTATTATCTGTTTGCTGATCTATAAAGCTAATTACAAGACCGTCATCATTTTCAAAAGAGGAAGAAGTTTCACCAACACTTTCTTGACCATGTGGGCACTGCAAATCTGCTTTAGCTTGGGCTATAACATGACCTTTCAGGAGTTGATCTATCTCATCTTCAGACAAAGGAGATAATACTTTTTGTTTTCTTTTGCTCAAACAGTGATTGTCTTCATGAAATAACATTTTAAAACATGAAAAACCTGAATGACAGTCCTTAATTCCCTAATCTTCTGAAATTTGAAAACATTGTTGATCATCTTCATATGACATGGCAATCAAATTATCATTTATCACTGAGTTATTGAAAGAATATTTTTCACTTACTTGAACAAAGATCTCATCTTTTTTTTCATGAACTGACTGGATTACCTCCTCATGAAGGCTTTGTTCTAATGAAATGAGAACATTTGGATCAATAACTTTGTCTTCTTCATTCCAGATGATCTCAACAACAGAGCTCTCCTTCATGGGATTCAGCACAAGGTATTCTTGATCATCACGATCTGAATCTAGATCTGAAATAGCTGACTTGACTTTATCACATTCTGAAATTGAAACTTGACTTTCCTGCATATTGTCTTCTTCTATGGACAGATCTGAAACAAAACCTTCTCTTTCATCATTTTCCATTGTACCAAGATCTTGATCCTGCTGCAAAGTTTCCTGAGAATCTTGATGGGTATCCTCTAAGTTCTCTTTATGCTGCTGAAATGGATTTTCGTACAGAGCCTCCATGATCTCATCGTCCATGAAGTCATCATCTTCATAAATTTTTTCAAGATTTTCAATAAAACTATGAACATGGCTACAACAGTTCTGAACTAAAGTTAAGGATGGATAAGATTCTTTATACCTTTCAAAGAACATGGTATGAAAATCCTTTAAACAGTAAATACAAGCAGGCGGAAAACTTTCAAACCAAGATCGGGCTTCACCTTCCAGAGTGGCCATGAATATCTTCATCAAGCAATCTTCAGGAAAATCAACCTTCAACTTGCGAATATGTATGTGAAATCTAACCAGATGTAAAGCAACATCCTTCCTATCATCATCTTTAAACGTAGGCAAATTCCTTTGCCAATCTACCTTAGGAATTTTATTTGGAAAACCTGGAATGTGATCTCGGCTCATGGGAGCATACCTTCGATCCAACGAAACCATTTTGATAACAATGAATTCACCAAGAAATTCCTCAGGCTACTAATTCTTGAAGAGTAGAGTCGCCATAAAATTTCTGAACCTTAGGATTTTTCGACACTGGAGTCACCAGGTGAATGATTTCAGCCTTCCTATGTCTGATTGTTGTCCACCATCAACCATCAGATCTAACTTGATACATGTACCAGGGAAATTTGCAAGTCAGATGTTACATTTATAAGACTAGACCAGAGATTGACTGAAGCAGCATTCATCTACTTTCGCTAATGCAAAGCAAGAGCGTTTCAAAGGCTACCTGGCTAACTTCAGGCTCCGTCTAAGTTTATAAAATGAATAACACTAACAAGCAAACAAATTTTATTCCCCAGTATGGTCGCCACTATGTTATGGCCTAAATCTACCTCAGGCTGAGGAAGGCAGAGTCTAGGGTAACATCAAACCACGCTTAACCTAGTAGCTAGCCCTACCAGATCGGGAGAGGGCTCTCTCCTGGTCAATCTCAGCAAAAATAATCAGTGAGGCTTGAGATGACTTGAATAAAGGCTGATTTTAGGCTAGGTATATATGTAAAAGAGTTTGATTTGATTTTGAGGGTGTTTTTTGGATCAAAGGGAAGGGCAGATTTTGGGTCTGGGGAATGAGGCCTAGTTTTTGCAGAGATCTGAATGGGGCAAGGTAGGCAATTGTTTTGACACTTCAATTTTGAATGAAATGGATAGCTCAGACCGGTGAGGAGTTGAAGAGGGCAAGAAACTTTCAAGGATCCTCTTCAAACAGTTGAAAACATGGAAAATTAAACAAATCCTAGGTAGAGCACTACAAATTTTAATGAATTCCACCTTTATCCTTGTTTGTTTAACTTAAGAAGAAATAAGAGGGAATGATACACATGAAACACCAGTAAACTTACATTAACAGAGAGAAACACATCATCAAAACAAAGAGCCACATGAATCCCAAGGAGTGCTGCAAACCCTGGTCTATTCCTTTGCCAAACTGTAGAGATGAATGTACAATGATGCTCAAAGCAATCCCAAGTGTCCAACCATGCTAATGACTGAAAAACTACAAGATATAGACAAAACTAACTCATCCCCAGCCTCTAGGGGTCGAGCTCACAATTTTAGGAGCTGTTTCAACAATATCTAAACTAAGAACTAGAAAATAGGCAGTGGAACAACTTGCCTCTATAAGATAGGAAACTGATTCATTCAGTTGCAATTCACCTTTTGATGGATGAATCTACCTCCATGAGTGAACATTTAAAAAAATTACATCAAGATCCATCAAATTACATCATGAGTTTGACATTTAGAAGTAAGAAAGTCAAACTGTCAAAAACTAGGCGAAAAACAGAGTTACTGAGTAAAAAATAGGCAAAATCTTCCAATGCATCGCGTCTGATTTCTCTATGCCTCGCGCTAGTTTGCAGCTGATTTTGGAGGCCTTCCCATGGTCCAAATTTTCTCCAAGTGGGCTTGTTGGAAATTTCCACCTGTCTACTTTCCAACACAAGTGGAATTTCTGAATTTTTCCTTCATTTGCCCCTCCAAAATTGATTTCTCCCAACACTGCTTCCTGTGTGTCAAAAAAGGGGTAGAAAGGTCATTTTTAGGGTGTTTTTGACCCTTATGGAAACCCAAAACCTGTCAAAATTTCTTGTCCATAGGTATGCATGCATATTTTTCCATGAAAAATCCAAAAATGCTGAGTTTGAATCAAAAGGAGCCCCCAATCATAAGCGCACGCCAAGTGGCGCGGCGCATAGAGCTGAAAAGTCTCTTTTTAGGCCCAAAATTTTCAAAAATGAAAAAAGTGTCCCAAATTTCTTGAAATTTTGGCTGAGTGTCCTCCATTATGTACTATGCTAGGCGAAGAAAGCCTCGGCCAAAATATGAAGTCTATCTTGCCTTTTTCGACGCTTTGAGGCCTTCTTTAACTTAGCCTTCAAGATTTTGATTCGTGCCTTGAAAACATGATTTCTTGCCCAATAATGATTAGCCATGTGCCTCAACATGTTATTTTCCTTGTTGGCCTTCTCCATCAGCTTTTCCAAATGAATATTTACCCTTTCAAGCCAAGTTTCATGATCAGCTTCAATTTCTTGCTCATACCCATGATCACTGTCTCTTTCCATTGTCCTTTGGTTTTGAAAAATGTGGTTGTACATGGATGGTTTTGTGGATAACAGTGTGAAAATACGGTGGATGAATAAAATGGGTAGAGTGTATGGAATAGAGTGTAAAAATGTATGAGGGGAGTGGGCTTAAGGGGATAGGGTATACAACCATTAGTGCAATGAAGAAAACTAGGGTTTTAGGGTTTGGGGGATAGCGGAGTAGGATGAGTGGAAATGAGAGGGGGAATGGGAAATGAAACTAGTGAAATGTAGTGAATGGGATGTGAAAGTGGTAGAGGAGAATAAGACAACAAAAAATGGCAATTTTTCAAACCCTAGGCAGATTTTCAATGAAACTGTGCAAGGAGCTAGGGTTTTATTTTTCACCTATTGAAACACCATAAACACTGATGGAAACTCATATATTGGAAATATGGAGATGTTAAATTAGTTGTGGAATGAATAATTTTCAATTTTGGAGCTTTTGGAGGAATATTTGAATGGATTTCAGGCTTTTTAGCCCAATGCGTCGCGCCATCTCTATGCGCTGCACCAGTTCATTTTTTACACTGTAGAGGGCTGCCCAATGCGCCACGCCTTTTTTGCAGGAGACTTTTGGAGACCTTCCTGGTGTCCAAATTGGGCACAGGATAGCTCGTTGGAAATCATATTGAGTATAATTTCCAACCCAACTTGAATGTTTCAATTTTGAGTTCATTTTCCCTGTAAAATATCAAATCTCCCAAGACTGGTCAAAATGTGCAAAATGAGGGTGCCTCAAGGAAGAGTGTTGTTGCAGTAAAATTTTGAAGGTATCCTCAACTCAAAATTGAGCTCAAGATAGCTCATTGGAAATATATTTGTGTCTAGTTAGCATTTGAATCATCAAGAAAGTCATTTGGCCAACCAAGATAGGAGAAATCTTGATTTTCCCAAGGTCACTTTAGAGGTGCATCAATTCTCCTGAGGCAACTGTATTTTTGACATTTCTCTAAAACCATGACACCTGTGTAAAAAGTGAAGGAGGTTTTTCTTCCTTGGCCTATTTTGGACAAAAACCTCTCTCAATTGTCCCAAATTCATCTTTTCTTGCTCAGAAACATCATTGAAGTAAAACCTATCCCGATGTGTGGAACAAGGGATTTGTCGAATTGAAGTGAAATGAAGGGGATAAGGGGCTTCTAAATTCTTGAGAAAATTTTTGGAAGTAGGGAGGGATGTTAGGAAGTAGGGGAAAGTGGAGTTTAAAATATTTAGTGAGGGGAAGAGGTCCAAAAGGGAAAAACACAGGCCTAGCCTAGAAAATTGTCAAGTTGTAGCAAGAAACTAGGGTTTGTGCGAAAATGAGGAATTTGGGGGATCTAAGTGATGGGAAGTGTTTAATAAAGTAAATTAAGGATATGGGATGGTGTATGAACATCAGTATACAATTTTTGTTGATCATTTTACCATCCAAGAGAAATTACCTCCAAAACCCTAGGAGAGGGAAATGAACCTTACCTAGGCACAACTGAAGCATGAACAAGGTGTAAAATGACCCAGTGGAACTTGAAATGATGATGAAAACCCTCTGAATGATGGTACACCCATCTGAATGGTGACATGGACCGACATTTGGACAAGTTTGAAAAGAGTGAAAGCAAACCCTAGAACTAATACTTAGTGACCAATTTTTACTTGAAGATTCACTGAAATGAAAAAATTTGAACTTGACACCTTAAAATCACTTTGTAAGAGCATGTTTGATCACTGGAGGAAGGCTGCAAAGACTGACACTAACACACGGTATCTCTGGGGATATTAGTCACCGTACTCAATCCACAACCCGACAGCTTAATACAGCCCAGCGCACCATTGCACAACAGGCTGCTGACTTGATCCAGGCCATATCACAATAGGCAGAACTTGAGATTGTTTTCCACCAGCTCTGCACGGAAGTCATAGAGGAAATCCTGGCTGAGGATACATCTCGAGATAAGGTGGAAAAATTGGTTGCTGCTCTCAAAGCCTCTCGGCTGGAAATACACACCATCAGGACTTAGCTGGAACAACAGATTTCGGATTTACAGGCCAGAATATAACCTGACACACCCCCAGAAGTCCATGCCTAGCGTACCGCCCTAATCACGGATGCAAAAAATACAATTACGAGGAAAATTTCTTAAGGTGCCAAGCTGTTGGAGTCAGCCATATAGCTCTGGACTTGGGTCTAGCACAATCCAGTCCTCCAACAAATCAATCAAGACTTACGACAAAAAGAAGAAGTTGTTGAACGGATCAATGCTACGCTGCCTACCTTGGTACCTTCCCAATACTTGGCATGATTAAAAACTAGCAATGACCTCCAGGATGAGATTGAGAGACTCAGGCATAAGTAGCACATCATGGCCGAACATCTAAAGCCATGGACTACCTCAGCCCTCCGATTAACACAAGACATTGATGGCGAAACCAAGCAACTTAATCATCTTCTTGAAAGCGTTACCATGGCCGCTGAAGATCCGCCTTCCCAGAAGATAGTCGATCTTGAACATAATGTTGCTACCCAAATTAAGGATGTACTCCCTCAGATCAGCAGTTCTCTTAATACCTTGCGTGCGCAGATCGAAGCCGCACCACTACAGTGACTCAGGATGAGTCACAAGATTGTGTTTGGGGACTGTTAGAACAGGGTCTCCTAACAAGCTGTGAAACTGGTCCATTTTGAATATTTTTGATTAGATTTAGTCTAGTGCAGGGGTTTTGGGGTGGGTCAAAGCCCCGAACACATTTTAATGGGTAAAAGGGTAAACCAGGGGTCCGAAAACGACGGTTTGCGGACCATAGGAAAATCTAGGCTAGATTGTTATAAATAGAGAAGCATTTTGTATTGCAAAGGATAAGAATGATAAGCTATTGATGCGAATTGTGGTTTAAGCTGTCTGTTTGGGTTTCTGGGGAAAGGACTCCTGCTGGCTGTGTGCACAGAGATCCAAGTCTAGCTGTGTGCGAACCCTGCTGCTGTGTGCGCAAGTTGGGAAGGGAATTGTAAGGAATAATTGATGAATGAATGAATAAGAAGGATTGATAGAGAGCTGAATCTATGAGTAATCTTGTGAAAATTTTTGGTAATTGTTGTATTGTGCATTTTCTGTCTTTAAGCTGCGAAGATATGTGTAAGTGTGTTTCTGGATCTGGATCTATTTTGTTCTATTTATATATTTCTGCGTTATTGTCATAAAATCATATAACTATAGATCTAGCGCATGTGGATGCAAACAGAGACCTAATTAACCATGCGCAGCACATGGTAATCTGGGTTTACAGGACCTAGCGCAACTCTTCTTTCCTTACCCATCCTTTCTCAGGGTGCGGAAACCTGGTTCCAACACCCACCCATACTACTTCGGGTGAGACTTTGACCTACGCAAGTAGGTCACTACCGAAAGGGCCAATAGTATAGGGGTTTTTTGGCAAACCTTGCACACTGAACCTGGGTCAGGACCCCTCAAGCCAAAATTGACTATGGAAGAACATGATGAGTCTGATCATGATGTAAACAAGGGTGAGGAAGCATCTGATTACCTTAAAGGTTACCAAAATGCAATATTTGAGATGCAGAAGCAATAGAACTTCAGAAACAGAAATGTTCCTATTACTGTAAAAAAAACATAGCCCAAGAAAGATGCCCCTAAAGCAGCAGAGTTTAGAAAAGATCCACCACCTCCTCCTCCTGTCAAAGAGACTGAAAAAATTGCTTCTGTTTTCAGTTTGGAGAATGAGATCTCCAAGATCAAGGCCCGAGATCCTTTTGGAGAAATTCTTAAGGTGAATGAATACAAAAGTAAAATTGTAAAAATACTGAATTTTGAACCTGGAGCTGCAGACATCCTTAATGTACAAGAGGACCATCCTACTATCTATTTGGGACCAAGATTGGAAGATGAGCAGAATGAAGAGGTACCTCCTATCTATGTCAGTCTTAGTATTCATGACATGACATTACACAATGCCATGTTGTATTCAGGAGCCTCTCATAACCTCATGCCTAAAGTGATTATGGAAAGGATGGGATTAGAAATCACTAGGACATATAAGGATTTGTTTTCCTTTGATTCAAAAAGAGTTCAATGCATTGGTTTGATAAAAGATTTTTTTGTTGGTCTCACAAAAGTCTCTGCCAAGACAATGGTAATGGACATTGTAGTTGCAGAAATTCCACCCAAGTTTGGCATGCTTCTATCCAGGTATTGGTCAACAAAGATCAAAGGCACCATGCAAATGGACCTAACATATGCCACCATTCCCATTTTTGGTGAGCAAAGAAGGTTGTACATAGAAACAAGGATGGCTTATATGGTAAGTAGTAAGGAAAAACCTCATAATTTTCCAATTTTTATTGTTGAGACTGAATTAGGATCTGCTATACTTTTCAATGAACTAACTGATGAAGCAGAAGATGAGAAGAAAGCATAAATTCAGGAGGTTGAAAATCAGCCAGCAAAAAATCAGGAAATCATTGAAGAAAAGGCAGAGGGATGGTGGTTATTTCACTTTGTTGGATCAGAAGGAAGAGAGGGGGTTGGAGCAGGAATTTGGATCACAACTCCAGAGGATGAAAGTAAGTTCTGTTCTTTCAAACTAAACTTTGATTGCACAAATAATATGGCTGAGTATGAATCTCTATTTTTGGGTTTAGAAATTTTGAAAAGATTGGGTGCCCAAAAGATTTCAGTTTGTGGAGATTCTAAATTAGTTATTAAACAAGTTGAAGGTGTATATCAAACCAAGGATGTGAGAATGAGAGAATACAAAAATTTGATCATGGAGATGTTAGAAAAATTTCAAGAATATTCCTTTATTGAGAAGAATATGGATTAACACTCAGTAGCTGACTCCCTATCTATTTTTGCAAGTCTGTTTGTCATCCCTGCACATTCTACTGAAAGGTATGAGGTTGAATTTCACCATAGGCCTGCTATCCTAGACAACATTATTCATTGGCAAGTTTTTGAAGATGACCAGCAAGTCAAAAAATTTATAGAATTGAAAGAGGAGTTTGAAAGCACACAAGTATATCAGAAAAACATGCTTGCTGAAACAAAGGGTAATTCTGAAGTGTTGCTGCTGAATAATAATTCTATACCGAAAGGTCTTATCCTACTTGAAAAGCTATTTGACCAAAATCATGTGTTCAAATCTCCTAGGATACAAGTTGATGATGAAGAGGTAGAGAGTTGTAACCCTCGTACAGTAGCAATTTCAAAAATTAATAAGCTTTCAAAGTTCCTTTCTGTAGAGATGAAACATAAATATATTGAGATGATGAAAAGGTTCATAGATTTTTTTGCATGGAGTTGTGATGACTTGAAGAAATATGATCCTACTATTATTCAGCATACCATTCCTATTAAATAAAATGAGAAGCCTTTCAAATAGAATTTGAGGAGGATTAATCCACTTCTCATGCCTCTAATTGAGAAGGAAATTAAGAAGCTCTTTTATGAAAAAATGATTGTCCTTATCATATTTATAAAATGGCTTGCTAACATGGTTCCAGTCAGAAAGAAGAGTGGAGAGATTATAATATACATTGACTTAAAAAACTTTAACAAAGCCTTTTCGAAGGACAATTACCCTCTCCCTAAGATGGATCAAATTATGTAGAACATTGTTGGTTCCCAAAGGATGTATATGCTGGATGGTTTTTTAGGATACAATTAGATTTTAGTGCATCCAAAAGATCAGGAGAAAACTGCCTTTATCACACCATGGGGGACATTCATGTATGCCAAGATGCCCTTTGGTCTGATAAATGCAGGAGTGACCTTTCAAAGAGCAATGGACATTGCCTTTGCTGAGGAGAAGGATAAGTTGGTGGTTGTCTATCTGGATGACATAAAAAATTTCTCAAGGAGAGAGGAAGACCATTTGAAGCATCTAGAGAAGATTCTGCTGAAATGTAGAAGGTTTGGTATTTCTCTTAATCCCACTAAGAGTATTTTTATTTAACTTATGGAAAGCTTGTTGGGCACATTATAACTAAATATGGGATAAAGATTGATCCAAACAGAGTTAATGCCATTCAGAAAGTAGATCTTCCTAGAAGCAGGAAGGAAATTTAGTCTTTCCTTGGAAGGGTGAATTTTGTGAGAAGGTTTATTCCCAACTTTGCTGAGATTGTCAAAGACATAGCAAGATGTTGAAAAGGAATTAGCGTTAAATGGGCCAGGTACAAACCAGCAGTCTGACTGAGAAATCGAGAAGAACTATGGCTACTAGTATTGATTCCTTCAATTTTCAAAGGAATTTCTAGTTTTTACATTTGCATCACAAAACACAATTGTTGAGTTTTTACGCAATACCTTGAGAATGTGACAAACCGCTCAAAAAGTGAAAAACCAAGGGTAACCACCATGGTATTGACCCATTGTATTGGGTAATGATCCGCCTAATTGACCCCGTCCATGTAGTTTTGGGCTCATGGTATTGTTTTGGCCCATGGTATTGAAAAAGGGGCTCATGGTATTGAAAAAGGATAAACCTATATAAGGAGAAGAAATTCATTGTGCAAATCATATGTGTGGGTGCAAGATGTCTGAGCTTGAATGAATACTTCTCTCTGAAGTATATCTGAATGGAAAGGGTTACACTTGAATGATAAATCTGATTGTATGATGCACCAATGATGAAGAAGGATCTAGATCTGAATTTCTCTTGTATTTGTTAGATCTGATTATGGAAGGCTTAGATCTGTGATGAGGCGAGCATCTAGGCGAACATCTGTCTGAAGCAAAAGGGTAGATCTGAACTGAATATCTGATCTGATGAAGTATGCTGCTCTGTAATGATTGAAGATCTATACGCTACTTCGCCGCGGAGGAAGCGCGTATATACGCGGCTTCAGCGAATAGAAAGCGCGTATGCGCAATAAAATATACACTGTGGTATACGCTGGTTTGTGTGGACGGAAGCGCGTATATACGCGACATCAGTGAAGTAAAAGCGCGTATGCAAACTAGGGTTTGCTGAAGCAAGGGGTATGAAATATCTGATCTGTTATGCTGTGTTTCTGCTATCTGATCTGTGTTGATATGTATCTGTTGATGATGTATGTTTGTACTTAAAAGTATGGAAAGGGTTCGGTCTGGAAATATGATGAATTGTGGCCCGCAAGTTGTGTTCTATTGAAGTGGTTGGATCCAGTGTGAAAATTGATGAAACGTGGTCCAAAGGTGGTGCTGAAGGTTGTAGCCTTCAGTCAGGGGGTTGTAGCTCCCTTCCAGGTGAGGCTGGTAAACGAGATCGGGGGGTCGTAGCTCCCTTCCAGGAGAGGCTGGTAAACGAGTCACGGGGTCGTAGCTCCCTTCCAGGAGAGGCTGGTAAACGAGCGCAGGTGGGTGCCTGCGTGCTGGTCAAGTCTGCGCCAGCACATATGTTGTAAGATGTTTTCTCTATAATAAAATATTGAAGGCTGAGCAACTGCAGCGGTGGTTTTCTCCCGACTTGGGTTTCCACCCAAAAATCCTGGTGTTCATGTGTGATGCTTTGTGTGATGATTTATTCTGTTCTTACTGCACATGTTTACTGCTTATTGAATATCTGATGAATAAATGAAGGAATGATTTAAGTGAATAATTAATGACATAAATAGATATCTGTGTATACGCGAGTTTCGTAAAGGGTATCCGCGTATATATGCAAGTCTGGTTCAGGAAAGTAGCGTATGCGTTTTAGAAGCAAGAAAAAGTGAAAGTTTTGAATATGCAGTAAATACTGATTCACCCCCCCCCCTCTCAGTATTTTTCCCAACAATTGGTATCAGAGCAGGTCCGTGTGGAGAAGCTTGATCGCTTAAAGGAGATCCGTCGCAATGGGAAGTCAAGAAGGAATAATGTCTATAAAGCCACCTATATTCAATGGAAGCAATCTGATATTTTGGAAGGTACGTACAAAAGCATATCTGCAAAGTCTTGGTGCAGATGTATGGGCAATCGTGGAAGAAGGTTATCAATACCCGGCAAGTATTCCTACTGATGCAACAGAAAGAAAGAAGTATGAAACCAATGCCAAAGCAGTAAATGTTTTGCTGGGAAGCATGTCTGAATCAGAATTTGCTAAAGTAATGCAGCTACATTCAGCAAAGGATATATGGGACAAAATCATTCTGAGCTATGAAGGAGATACAAAGGTAAAAAATGCAAAACTCCAAACTCTTAGAATTGAATATGAAAGTTTGAAGATGCATAGTGATGAAAGTGTTTCCAGTTTCTTTCTTCGTCTAGATGATGTTGTCAATCGAATGAGAAATTTGGGGGAAACCAAAACTGATACTACTCTGGTTGAAAAAGTCTTAAGATCCTTGACTCCAAAATTTGACTCAAAAGTCTCCGCTATTGAAGAAAGGCAATATCTGCAAACTCTTACTATTGTTCAATTACATGGGACTCTGACTGCTTTTGAAATGAGACAAGGAGGTCCTTCTCAAGTAAGAGAAGTCGCGTTTAAGGCTTCTACAAAAGGAAAGGAAAAGGAAGTTGTCAAAGAATCCAGCTATATTTCCGATGAGGAAGAAGCAAATTTCGTAAGAAAACTCCAACTAGGAACAGGAAGATTCAAAGGTAAGCTTCCCTTCAAATGTTTTGAGTGTGGAAAAGTTGGTCATTATGCTGCAAAATGTCCTTATAAAGGAAAAGAAGTTGTAAGAAGGAATAAGAACAGATCTACCTCTAAGAAAAGTTACTATACTAATGAAGATAGTGATGGGTCATCTAATAGTGAGGAAGATTGTGAAGAAGATCTTAGACTTCTCATGGCCTTTGAACAAAAGGAAGAAAAGGATATGTTTGTGGATGCTCTAGAGGAAAATGATTTTCTTGAAGAAAATAATCAACTCAAACTTCGCTTAGAAGATTGCAAAATTCTCTTAGAAGAACAAAAGGTGATCAGAGAGACTGTTGAAAAGCAGCTTGAAGAAGCAAAGAAACATATTGAAACGCTAGAATGTGAAGTGGTAATTCAAAGAAAAGAAGTAGAGAAAGAAAAGACCTTGAATCTTAGATTTGCTAAAGGATCTGAAACCTTAGATGAGATTATCAAGGTACAACGTTCTCCTCTTATAAAGACAGGTCTGGGATATATCGGAGAATCTTCTCAAACTTCAGCACCAAACTATCTAAAAGCAGTTACAGGTGGTTTACTACATTCAGCCACTCAGCAAGGGAATAAAGGATCTCTACAGGGAAAGCAGGACCATCTCAATTCAAGGAACACTAACAAGGATAGCTTTCAAAGACACTACAACCAACAGGTAAACTCAAATAGAAGATTCCATGATCGCAGAAATTTCTACTTCAATGGGCAATGTTTCACTTGTCACAATTTTGGTCATAAAGCTATTCAATGTGTGGCATATAAAACCATCATGACAAGAGAATCAAGAAAGAAAAGGTTGGATACTGAACCAAAGAAGAATACCTATAACAATTTTTCTCCTCTTCAAAGTGAAGTTGAATGTACTTATTGCAATAACTTTGGCCATGAAGAATCTGAATGCAGGAGCAAGATCCAGCCAAAAGAACATGTTCCCTCAAGCTCTAAAGTGTGGAAAAAGAAAGAACCGCCGGTTGAAAATTGTGGGATAGCGTTATTTGCAGAAGGTGAAGAAAATCAATGGTACATTGATAGTGGGTGCTCAAGACACATGACAAGTGACAAAAGCAAACTTCTTGCATATAATGCTCTAGAAAAGGAAAAGAAAGTTACATTTGGAAATGATACTCCTGCTGTAATTAAAGGAAAAGGGTCTGTGTTTCTAAAAGAAAAGGTGAAGGCTAATGATGTCATCTATGTGGATGGATTAAGGCATAACCTGTTAAGTGTAAGTCAAATGTGTGACCACATGGGTTGCTTTCAGCTCCAAAGAATGTGGTTCGCATCTTGACACAGTAAAATCATTAAAAGAAAAGAAATCAGCAACTCGTATGTACTAAACGGCATACAGAAATCAAATGTTACTTGAGAAAATCTTCAGAAAATTGGCTATGGCATAGAAGGCTGGGGCATCTGAGCTTCTCTCAAATCAACAAAGCAAGCAGACTTCAAGTTGTTCGTGATCTTCCCAATATTAATCTACCAGAAAGTATCATATGCAAATCTTGTCAATTCGGTAAGCAGACCAGAGTACGATTTAATGCCAAAGAAGGATCATCAAGTAAGCCTCTTGAACTCATTCATACTGATATATGTGGACCTATGAGGAAAAATTCATTACGTGGGGAAGAATACTATATCTTATTTATTGATGACTACTCTAGAATGTGTTGGATCGGGTTCATTAAACACAAAGATCAAGCACTTGAAAAATTTCAGAACTTCAAAGCTTTGGCAGTAAATGAATCAGATCTAAAAATCAAGTGTCTTAGATCTGATCGAGGAGGAGAATATTCATCAAATGAATTCTTTGAATTTTGTGAACAACATGGCATTAAACGACAGTTCTCTGTAGCAGGCACTCCGCAACAAAATGGTGTAGCAAAAAGAATGAATAGAACAATTGTTCAAATGGCTAGAGCTATGCTTTCTGATTCTAATGTTCCTGACATGTTCTGGAGTGAAGCAGCACATACAGCAGTTAACATTCTCAATAAAGCTCATGTTCGGGTAAATAGTGACAAAACTCCATATGAACTCTCGTATGGCAATTCTCCCACTGTGAAGCATTTTAAGGTTTTTGGAAGTAAATGCTTTATCAAAAATAACGATGAAAAGCTTGGCAAGTTTGAACCTAGATCAGATGAAGGGATATTTCTTTGTTACTCATCGTCAAGCAAAGTATTCACATGTTACAATAAAAGGCTTCGAAAGGTTGTTGAATGTATTGATGTTGTTATTGATGAGTCTCCTGCAGCTCCTAAAGAAGAAAAACAAACAATAAAAGAAGATGATAGCGACATATGGCCTTCTACATCAGATAGCAATGATATAGACAGTGGATCCAATGAAGAACCCGAAGATGATCTATCTGAAAAAGCTCCATCCAGATATGTTCAAAAGAATCATCCTGAATCTCAAATTTTGGGTGACAAGGAATCTGGTGTACGAACAAGGAGAACTCTTATGGGATCTTCTAATCATTTGGCACTTCTATCCACAATTGAACCACACAATGTTAATGAAGCTAGCAAATATGAATGTTGGAGGCAAGCCATGGATGAAGAACTTGTTCAAATTGAGAAGAACGACACTTGGGATTTGGTTCCAAGACCTCATGATAAAAATGTCATTGGAACTAAATGGATTTTCAAGAACAAGTTAAATGAGAATGGGGATATTGTAAGAAACAAAGCTAGACTGGTTTGCAAAGGGTATACTCAACAAGAAGGTATAGACTTTGAAGAAACTTTTGCTCCTGTAGCTAGACTTGAAGCCATAAGAATGTTTCTTGCTTTTTCAAGTTTTCAACAAATCAAAGTTTATCAAATGGATGTTAAATCTGCATTTCTCAATGGTGATCTAGAAGAAGAATTTTATATAGAACAACCAGAAGGATTCATTTTGGGAAATGATGAAAATCTTGTTTGTAGACTTAAAAAAGCTCTATATGGTCTCAAACAAGCTCCAAGGGCATGGTATTATCGTCTTGACAAATATCTTCATCAACAAGGATTCTCAAAGGGGTCTGCTGATACCAACTTATACACAAAATTGAAAATGATAAACTATTGATTGTAGTTGTATATGTTGATGATATCATTTTTGGGAGTAACGAAGAGTCTATGAGTCAAAAATTTGCTTCTGTCATGCAGCAAGAATTTGAAATGTCCTTACTTGGGGAACTAACATTCTTTCTTGGCTTGCAAGTGCATCAATCTACAGATGGTATATTCCTATCACAAGCAAAATATCTTAAGCAAATTCTGAAGAAGTATGGCATGGAAGAATGCAAACCTGTAAGTACTCCAATGATAACCGGATGCAATCTCAGTTCTCATGATGATTCTCCCACGGTGAATCAACCAGATTACAGATCGATGATAGGAAGTCTACTTTATCTCACTGGGACTAGACCAGACATTATGCATGCAGTTGGGATTGTTGGACGATTCCAAGCCAATCCAAAGGAGTCTCATCTTCAGGCTGTGAAAAGAATTTTCAAATATCTACAAGGAACTCAAGACTTTGGTCTATGGTATCCAAAGAATGCTGATCTTACTCTTCATGCTTACACTGATGCAGATTGGGCTGGAAGTGTTGATGACCGAAAAAGCACTAGTGGTGGTGCTTTCTATATGGGACCCCGGTTAGTATCTTGGTTTAGCAAGAAGCAAAATTCGATTGCTTTATCAACAGCTGAAGCAGAGTATGTAGCTGCCGCATCTTGTTGCACTCAACTCCTATGGATGATGCAAACTTTGCAAGATTTTCAAATCAAATGTGCAACTCCTATCACCATCATGTGTGATAATACAAGTTCCATCAGTATCTCAAAGAATCCTGTTATGCATTCGAAGACCAAGCACATTCCCATCAAGTATCATTTCTTGCGCGAACAAGTGCTTGAACAAAAGGTGAAGTTGGAGTATGTTCCCTCCAAAGAACAAGTTGCTGATATTTTTACCAAACCTCTGCCCAGGGAAGCGTTCGAGCATCTAAGACAGAAGCTGGGAGTATTCTCTGCCAGTCAAAAGAACAAATCTGCATAAATTTAGAAGATGACTTGGGATACGCGGGTTTCCTGAAACACAGTCGCGTATATACGCGAGTTAATGCACAGAAAACCGCGTATGGTTGGTTGCTGAAAATTTTTGGTTGGTTCAGCTCTCTTCAGCACAGCTGCAGTGCTGTTTGGTATCTCTGATACTGTTTGGTATCTCTGGTGGTGCTGCCCAGGTCTCATAATTCTGTTTCTAATGTTTTGATGAAGATGCCTTGATGATTTTTTGGTGGAAGTTTTCAGGATGCACAAACTAAGGGGGAGCCTTAGTCATATGAAAAGGATGCATGGATGCACAGATTCAGGGGGAGCATTAGCGTTGCTGAGTATAATGCATTGTTGGAATTATGATGGTTCTGTTATATGATCTCTCTTGAGGTCTTCTTGGTATTGGTCATGAAAAGTCATATTTGTATTTTTGATGAAAAGGTCATGTTGAGACCCATGATGTAAAATCTGTAAAATTCAGTCATGTATGAACTTGTCAAATTTGTAAACCCACTTGGTTGGGTCCTTGAGTCTCATATGTAAATCCACTTGGTTGGATATTTGATGTAAGTATGAGTCTTTGGTGATAGGAAGAGTCATGTACTTTATTAAAAATATGTTTGAAGATTCAGCATGAACTCAGGGGGAGCTTGGCCACTTCAGCACATATCAGATCTGCAGAATGTTTCTTCCACATGAGGAGAAAAGGGGGAGAATGTTGGTTTTTGATCCGCCCTTTGCCCTTGATGTCAAAGGGGGAGAGTGACATGGTGTTTGAATGAAGAAAAGATAATGATGTCAAATATTTGGGAGAGTGACATATTTGGGAGAGTGACATGGTACCTATCTGTTGTGGTAACCAAACACCATCGTGGTTGCCATCAAGTCCAAAGGGGGAGATTGTTGGAAATATGATGCAGAGTGTTGTCCTCGATGGCAACCCACTGAATGAAGATGAAGACATGTGACTGTTGACATGTGTTGTCCTTGATGGCAATCCACCTGATGAAGAAAATATGATGTTTCTACAGTGTGTACAGAAGGCAATGAAGAAAATAATTCAGAATGTGCTCAAAATATGATGAAAAGAGTATGTCTCTTTGTATACGCGGATTTGACTAGGGGAAGTCGCGTATGCACGCGGAAAATAACGTGTCAAGTCGCGTATGGGCTAAAGCGCTCAAAAAGTGCAAAACCAAGGGTAACCACCATGGTATTGACCCATGGTATTGGGTAATGATCCGCCTAATTGACCCCGTCCAGGTTGTTTTGGGCTCATGGTATTTCTTTGGCCCATGGTATTGAAAAAGGGGCTCATGGTATTGAAAAGGATAAACCTATATAAGGAGAAGAAATTCATTGTGCAAATCATGAGTGTGGGTGCAAGATGTCTGAGCTTGAATGAATACTTCTCTCTGAAGTATATCTGAATGGAAAGGGTTACACTTGAATGATAAATCTGATTGTATGATGCACCAATGATGAAGAAGGGGATCTAGATCTGAATTGCTCTTGTATTTGTTAGATCTGATTATGGAAGGCTTAGATCCGTGATGAGGCGAGCATCTAGGCGAACATCTGTCTAAAGCAAAAGGGTAGATCTGAACTGAATATCTGATCTGATGAAGTATGCTGCTCTGTAATGATTGAAGATCTATACGCTACTTCGCCGCGGAGGAAGCGCGTATATACGCAGCTTCAGCGAAGAGAAAGCGCGTATGCGCAATAAAATATACACTGAGGTATACGCCGGTTTGTGTGGACGGAAGCACGTATATACGCGAAATCAGTGAAGTAAAAGAGCGTATGCAAACTAGGGTTTGCTGAAGCAAGGGGTATGAAATATCTGATCTGTTCTGCTGTGTTTCTGCTATCTGATCTGTGTTGATATGTATCCGTTGATGATGTATGTTCGTGCTTAAAAATATGGAAAGGGTTCCGTCTGGAAATATGATGAATTGCGGTCTGCAAGTTGTGTTCTATTGAAGTTGTTGGATCCAGTGTGAAAATTGATGAAACGTGGTCCAAGGTGGTGCCGAGG